>JAEMPF020024811.1:0-12239 GCA_022496165.2 Catalaphyllia jardinei | reverse complement strand
ACGAGTGTTTACTAACTAACCACAAGTGAATGTTGAAATTTTTATATTTTGATGACCAAAGTTAATTTGCTAGCTTCAGCTTCCAAAATTGTTTGAAGAAAATTAAGCGGCGGACCCGTTGTGTTCCCACGTGATTAATTTATCGACTAAAATTAACATTTACTTAAAAGCAAATATTGTAATGTCCACTTCTTTGAGTGTGTTCAGGTGACGTCATCATATTCTCAAATCCAAAACTAACTAAATTTAGAGCTCTTTACCACTTTGACAACATGGAGAAAATGGGCTAAATCACTTAAATGATTCTCTGGATAATCTTGAACAGAGCACTCGTTAAAACAGCTTAGAATTCCATAGAGTCCCCGAAAACTCGTGCAAGTCTACAGAAGAAGTCATCCTAGAGATCGCAGCTGTCAAAGTCCAATTTTTCCCCAGTGAAATCGAAATTTCACACAACTGACTAAGACGTAGAAATGACAACAGCACATATTTGCAAAGTTTTGTAGCCATAACGTGAAAATGGCCAGCCTTTACAAAGCACGAATAAAGCCTAAAAAACATCAAAGTAAGCGATTTGTTCCCGAGTTTTGCATCAGCTGCAGGATCGAAAGACCGGATATTCATTAACCAAGCATAGGAGACGCCTGGTCGACTCGATCAGCAAACCAAAGACGAAGAGACGGATGCATAAGAAGTGTGTAGACAATGGACTGTAGAGTTTATTAAAACTTCCCCTGACCGAGATCCTAACAGACGAAGGGCCCACGACCGAGTTCAAATCCACCGCGGTTTTACCTTACGTCAAAGATTTGTCCGAACAGCTTCGCCGCTGCTGCCTACAACAATAAGGCGTACGCGCTGTTTTCAAGTCGGAAACTACGCTAAGATCACACTTAGTACGGCCAAAAGACCCTGTCGACCCGACTAAACAAGACGACGTTGTTTACAGAATTCCCTGTGAATGCGGTAAAGTTTACATCGACGAGACTGGAAGACCTCTGTAGAATAACGGAGCACGACCGACACATCTGGCTAGCCCGTACCCAGACCTCCGCTGTTTCAGAGCACGCTTACAACACCGGACACTATCCGCTTTGGGACGAGGTAAAGTTTATTGATCGTGATCCACATTGGTACACACGGAGGGTCAAAGGGGCTATTCGCATAAGACTTCACCCTAACAACATCAACAGGGAGGGTGTAATTGAAATTCCAGATCAAAGATAAAATTGTTCGAGCTGGGCGAAAGGCGAACCAAGTACTTCTTTAATCTGGAAAAAATAACTACGAAAAAAAAATTATCAAAGAAGTTAAACTACAAAACGGCGAAAAAAAATTCAAGTTAATTAGAAAAGGATTTGACCTTGGAAGAACTAAAAGATGCTCTAGCATCTTTTGCAGACAGAAAAATCTCCTGGAGAAGATGAATTCACAGGCGAATTCTACCAAACTTTCATTGACTTGGAAAAGATCTTCTGAATTCAAACTGACAACGATTCTTTTCATAAAGGATCTTTATCAATTGCATAGAAAAGAGGAACAATAACACTTATACCAAAAGGTCATGTCAACCTGATGGATTAAAAGAACTGGGGTCCTATCTCCTTGCTTAATGTTGATTTTAAACGCCTTACAAAAGTACTTTATCGGAACAGTTTCAGGTTTAAAATTAATTTAAAGGAAACTAAAGCAATATGGTTAGAGAAAATGAAACATAGCCGTTCTAAGATACTCGAATTCAAAAGTAAAAAAGATCGAACTAAAATTGTGGGGACCTCAATGAGATTCCTTAGTTTACCTGTTTTTATAAAAAAGTAAGAAAACTGAATCTTGCTGACATTTTAACTAACAACAGCAATTGCTGTAATCTTTGTAGCGAGTGAGCTGTTATGTTGGTTAAAAAGGCGACTTATTGGCTATCTGAATAGGTCTTGTACAAGTCCTGTATTAGAAAAAATATTATTTTAATGTTTTTTAGTTCCTCGAGAGATAAAGTCACGCTTTGGTAGCAAAATTCAGTGACGGATGTTTCCGTTGGTTTCCGGCCGCCATGTTGGTGCCCATCCAGATGGGCACCACCATGGCGTCTCCATACGAATCGCTATAAATTTGGGTAAATTTTAAAAAAGTTTCTCCGCATATCTTCCATAGGAAAATTTGATATGAACTAAATCTTGGCGAGTGTCTGCAGGTTTACCTTCTTTTTTCTCAGACTTTGGACTTAATCTATTGAACGGTTTTTAGTTTGATTTTGATTTTTATCTATTCTGGAATTGCGTGACACTGAAAACCGGCAGTTAAAGGAAAAAAAAGCACAAGACAAATATTTCTCCAACTTTACACGGATTGAACAAGCTACCTATCTATTTTTTTTTTAAGCTTCTCAAGTAGCTCTTGTGAACATTTGACTGGTTTTCTCCTCAAAACGTAAATAAAGGTAAACCAATTTCTAGTTAAAGAAAAATAACTGTTTATTTGTGGATTGAATTGAAAAAGCAATTCGCCGACGGAAATTAATTCCTGAGCGGAGCATCTTAGTGGTCCGTAATTCAAAATGCAGTCCGCTACGGAAACCAAAATTTTCCTTTTCATCGCAGACCAGTTCAGCATGATAAAGATAAGGCTTATTTGCCTTTAATTGAACGTTAGTGTGAGTCGATAAATTAATCACAAACTCATTAACGCGAAACATGCCGATCGGAGCTAAGAGCTAATTTTTTTCAAACAAAGAAACCTGAAGCAACCAAACTAACTTTCGTCATCAAAATATGAAAGCTTCAACAATCACTAGTGGTTCTTTAATATACTCTCGTCTAGAAGAATCTAAATGCTTTTCGAGCAAATTTCCGTTGGGCCTAAGTGCTTACGACAGAAATCTCAAAATACGATTTACTCGTAGCATCTTTGCAGTTGTATATTCAAGTGGTATTCCGGTTTTTGCCGACCAATAACACTTGAATTTAATCCGATTAATACTTAGAACCAAATTTCATATAATTACCCACTTATTGCGATGCAGATGCCGATTCTATTCAGTAAAATAAACATAAGTTGCATGAATTTATTCCAAACACAAACCAATTATTTGTCAAACTATCCACACGAAAAGCTTCTCATTTTTTAAAGCAACACGAGGGGGCGTAAATCGTTTGACTTAATCCAGAAAACATGAATTACACCTCAATCAACAACACATCAGTCAGTTGTGGTTCAGTCCCATACCTTTCTCTGCCGATTACCGAAAGACTTTCTCCTGAGCTTGTCATTGATCTTCAGAATCGTCGCTAATGCTTTAAGCTGTCCTTTCGGCGTCATTTTGTTAAACATCTTGGTGATAGTGGCAGTGAAAACCAACCGTCGACTTCGCACCAAATCTAACGTATCACTCGCCTGTTTAGTCACAACTGACCTTGTTGTGGGACTCGTTGTTCAACCTTTGCAAATTATTCACTATAGCTTTATGCTCAAAGGTGAGACTGGCATAATTTGAGGCAGGGTACACAAGATAACAGGTGCTATTACTTTAAGGTGTGTCATAGCGTCGCTTAATCATTTCGTTCTTTTGAGCGCAGAGCGTTATATCGCTATAAAACACTCTTTCGCATACGAGAACCTTGTTACTGAAGTTCGTATCATCGCAGTCTCTGGTCTGGTGTGGGCTGCCGCGATTATAGCTCCGATGGAAGACTTCTGGCCAGCGAACATACGAAATGTCGCAAAATTTGCAGTTCTTTTTATGGAGTTTATTTTTCTTGCGTTAGTCTTTTATTTTAACGTTTCTGTATACAGGGAGGTCCGCCGCAACGAAAAACAAATTATTGCTAACCAAGTTTCCTTAGAAGTGAAGGAGAAGTTACTCAAGAATAAGAAAGCTTTTTACTGCACAATTATTGTACTACTCGCAATTTCCCTGTATTATTTCCCCATCATTATGATTTTGATATCCTTTTTAAAAGACAGCATCCCTATTTTATCTTCTTTCTTTATTGCCCGTACTGAATTCGTTGTTTAATCCACTGATTTACGCTATTAGAATAAGACACTTCCGCGTGGCTTTCATTCAGTTGTTGTCGAAGAAAACTTTGACACAAGCCGAGCAGCTGGAAAGGAGAATTTTTGGACCAAGAAAAATTAGAGTTATAGCCACTGCTGAAATTTCTCTTCAGCATTAACTTGTAGTTAGTGAATTTACCCTTGTCCGAGACTGCGAATTTGAAGAAATGTGTTTCGTGCGTAAACTATAAGTAATTTACTTTAATGAATTCCAAATCTTCGTTGATGTACAGTGTAGCTTCTTTGATAGTGAGGATAAGCGACAAGCCATCGTCGAGGCCATCTTTGTTAAACTGCTGGATTTCAGCGGTATATTCGAGGGCAATTGAGGGTTTTTAAAGAGGCAAAGATTTGTTTTTCTTTTTTGGCAGGTTTATGGACCGAGTCACAGGCGCGCTCGATAAAATACAGAAAAAAGTACGAGACAAATATTTCTCCAATTGTACACGGATCGGCGGAACAAGCTAGTTCAATAAAGTATTAATTTAGGTTTGTCGGGTCGCACTTGTGAACCCACGCAGCTTCTCATTTTGGGGAAAACACGAGGAACGAAAAACGCTTAATTAAGTTAATCCAGAAAACATGAATAACACCGCAATCTGCTCTTCTCTGTGTATTACTTTCCCATTGCTTGACCTGATTTTAAGATCTTTAGAAGTCGTGAAATTCAAGTGCATATAGCTGACTTGGTTCAAAGTATTGATACGGGTTTCATAAATCCAGCCATACACCTTGTGTTGGTTTTAGACAAAGTGGGGCCTGGTTGGTGGGCAATGATACGTAATTGTAAAATTGCTATTCCATATTTTAGGCTGTGTTTTAATTGATTCAGGGGGCTTTAGTACAATAACAAGAAGAATGGTCGTAAATATTCTTTTAAATGTAGAACGTCGGATAAATCTGTGTTCAAAACTCGTGCTTTTATCGGTTTTCCAAGCATGAGGCTGCTATAGGAGTATTTCTACTTATCTACTCACGGGACCTGACATACTGTTGGGTTGCCCCAGTATTCATTTCGCTGGTACTCAACTGATAATATCAAGGAACTGAACAAGAACTGTGTGATGAGGCCATGTTTACAAAATTAAATTCAGACGTTTTCGCTTGCTCGTGTTACCACGCAAAAATTTAACAAGAATCTGTTTTGAACAGCTTTGAGCTTACAGTTTCATTTTTAGCATGTAACACATCCACTGCTACAACCCGTAACTTGCTTATGCAATTCACGGTTAAAAAAAAGAGATGCCGAAATCACACGCGTTTCGGGTAAATTAAATGGGCGAATCCGATAGCAAGGTGTTGCCAAAAAAGTGATTATAACATGCTCAACTTACAAAATTTCCGTTCATGGAGACAATATACTGCAGTATTAAAAATTACTTTTTTTGCGAAATAGCATATAAAAGTTTCTTTGCCTTTAAACAAATGTTAATTTTACTCGACAACTGAAATCACAAACTCATTAACGTGAAACACAACTGGCCCGCCGCTAACCGCGTAATGTTCTTCAAACAAACGAAGACGAAGCGACTAAACTAACTTTGGTCATCGAAAACTGAAAGCTTCGCGATTCAGTCGTGGTTAGTGAATAAACTTGCGTCCGAGTGAAAGAGAAGAAAATGTTTTTCGTACGTTAACTATAGCTTGGACAGCTTGATTCTTGAAGTTAGTTTGGAACGCGTCGTGAATTTACTACCTACAAATTTGCGTTGGGTCATAACGTCAATGACAGGATTCTCAACATACGATTTACTCGCGAAAAGCATCTTTGTTGAATTGCTGGACTTCAACTTCATTTTCAAGACGGAATCAGGTTTTTCGACTTCAAAATATGATACAATAGCTCACTTACTGCCATCAGGATTTCGAGGATGTTTATAAATTTGTGTTTTTCTAAGTCAATATCCTTCTAAGAACAATAAAGCAACTATGGAATATTTTTTGTAAAATGATAGGTGTCTTTTAGCCTTTAATTTTTATATTTGTCTTCACCTTCCACTGACATAAATCCATGCCATTCCTCATTTTTGCCCTTGAAGAGTTGCGGTGCAATATTGGGATCATTTCCGTGGTCCGGGAGCATTTTGTCACGCATCACAGTGATCTATGATTTCTAGTCCAATTTTTTTCCTGCTAAGTCATATCAGCTGGTGTGTTTCTTTCATCGTAAATACTTCTGTTCTTGGGCCATCGTAGTTTAACCAAAAATGAGAAACAAACAGCAAAATTTATGTTTTGTATTTTTTTCCAAGTCTTCCACTTGATCAAATAATCTTCACTACAGAGTTTTTACTCAAGAGTTTTGAAACGCCTATTTCCTGATGAAGTGAGAAATCGACGTTAATTTACTTCCTGTTTAATTTCAGTGTAATTAAGGTAATTTTTTACAGTTCAAAATAAATCTTGTTGTTGTTGTTTCTTCATATTTACATTTCGAATGTGTCTCCACAAGTCGCCATTATGGTTTACATGTCTCATTTCCTTGGTCCACTTTACCCTCTCGGCTAACCCTGTTTTCCAATTCCTGTTCAGCAGTAGCTACAACTCTAACTTGGTTTGATCCAAATATATTCCTTTCAAGCTGCTCGGCTTGTGCAATAGTTTTCCTCGACAATAACTGAATGAAAACTACGCGGAAATATCTTATTCTAACAGCGTAAATCAGTGGATTAAACAACGAGTTCAACACGGGTAATAAAGTAATAAGGTTCGCCATTATAAGTTTTACATTCATAGCGATACTGTCTTTCAAAAACGATATCATAATGGCAACAATGATATTTGCCGGGAAATAACACAGGAAAATTGAGAGCAGTACAATAATTGTGCAGTAAAAAGCCTTCTTATTCTTGACTAACTTCTCCTTCGCCTGTAAGGAAACTTGATTGGCAATAATTTGTTCCTCGTTACGGCGGACCTCCCTGTATATGGAAATGTTCAAATAAACGACTGACCCAATAGAGATTAACTGCATAATAATAATCAACAATAGTCCCACATACTGAATCTTTGGTGGCCAGAAGTCTTCAGTCGGAATGGCGATCGCGACAGCCCATGCCAGACCAGTGGCAACAATGATACGAACCTCAGTAACCAGGTTCTCGTAGGTGAAAGGGTGTTTTATAGCGAAATAACGCTCTGCGCTCAACAAAACGAAAAGGTTAAGCGAAGTTATGACACACCTTGTGGTAATAGCAACTCTTATTGCGGCAAGCCTGCTACACAATATGCCAGTCTCACCTTTGAGCATAAAGCCATTGTGAACGATTTGCAAAGGTTGAACAACAAGTCCCACAACAAGGTCAGTTGTGGCTAAACAGGCGAGTGATACGTTAGATTTGGTGCGAAGTTGACGGTTGGTTTTCACTGCCACTATCACCAAGATGTTTAACAAAATAACGAAAGGACAGCTAAGAGCGTTAACAGCGATTCTGAAGATGATTACAGCGCGAAGCCCGTGAGAAAGTCTCTCAGCAACCGGCAAAGGAAAATATGGGCTTGGACCACAACTGATTGATGTGGTGTTGATTGTGGTGAAACTCATGTTCAGCCGTGTTTGGATTAAATTAAACGTTTTCCGTTTATCGTGTTGCTCCACAAATTTGAAGCTGTTTGTGCGGACAGTTTGACAGCTAACTTGTTTGTGTTTCAAATAAGTTCAATTTATGACTATTCTATCGACTAGAATTTGCATCTGCATTGTAGTAAGTTATTGTGTTATTATCTTTTGAAGTTGGTTTGAGGTATTAACATTAATTTTCTGTAAAATTAGTCTTCAACTGTTCAAAACCGGAATTGCACTTGAATATACAAGTGAAGCCAAGCAATTTAACAATTAAAGATATTATTTTCACGAGTAAATTGTATGTTGAGATCCTGTCGCAAGCTTTACGGCTCAACGAAAATCTGGACTTAGAAAGCAATTCACATCACTTACTTACAGTATCCAGCTATAGTTTAACGCACGAAAAATATTTACTTTTCTTTTCCTCGGACGAGAGTTATTAAGTAACCACAAGAGAATGTTGAAGCTTTCAGTTTTCAATGACGAAAGTACTTAAACTGGGTGCTTCATATTCCTTTGTTTGGAGAACATAAGGCGGTTAGTTGCCGACCAGTTGTGTTTCACTTTAATGAGTTTGGGACTAACTTATCGAATAAAATTAATATTAAAATAAAAGATTTATATCATATTTTAAAAAAGAGCTTTCCATAAACGGAAATTTGGTCAGTTGAACTTACGTTATCCCATTTCCATTAGCTTTGTTGGACGAATTTCTGGCAAACAATTGTTTTTTGATGTATGCTGTTGGTTTTCATGGTATATCCATGTCCAACATACTGAAATTCGTCAACAAAGGCTTTTTTAACTTAAAATTAATTGTTTTTACAGTAAAATTTCACAAACATATTTTTTCTTTAGACTTCATACCCACAGTAGTTACAAACGCTCTAAAACCGAAAGTTAATGTAAAAGTAACCTTGTGCCGCATCTAAGTCACTGTTGCATGCCGAACACCTGCATTGAGATGAACACTTTCTCCGACAAACAAATGAACCGACATTTACAAGGATCCATTGCACTAGTCTTTCCCTAATGGACAAATTAACCAGAAGTTTTGACCACCATTTACTTGAACTAACAGTTTTATTTTTGAACTAACGGTTTCAGTTTAGCACAACACTTACAGTTATATGATAAGTTGTCCTAGGGATGTCAACAAATATATGTCTGCGTAAAAAAAGTGGAATTGACATGGGAAGCTAACAGATGATCCAACAACTCCTAATCTGCATAATCTGACCCACCACTATAACCCGTAGCTTGCTTGCACAATTTATGGGGTTAAAAAGAGAAGCCGAAATGACACGCGTATAAAGGCGGCGAAATACGAGATACAAAAACCCTCAACTTGTCGGGCAACATTGTTAATCACAAAATCATTAACGTGGAACACAATTGTTCCTCTTCTAACCGCTTAATGTTTGTCAAACAAAGGAAGCTGAAGCGTAATCAAAAACTGAAAGCTTCGGTACTCGGGTGAATTAAGGCCTAGGTCAAAATCTGTTGCGATAATTATACGATTTCTAAGTGATCATGCTTTGCATCGTAATCACAGGGTTTAACATACTCAGTTGTGTCAAATAAGGCAAATTGAGCATTTTCTCTTTGGAGCAACAGGGTCACGTGATAGACCACGCCCTAAAATGCCAAAAAACCATCACTTGGATTCCCACCTCTAGACAAGTGGTAATGTTAAGTTTTTACACATTAAATCTTTGACTCTGTGTAGATGTCTAGGAATCTGATTGGAATGGTATTGAATGTAAAACCGATCCATTGCTATTTGCTGTTTTCTGCTAGTGCCAGTTCTTCTCCAAGCTTAAATTGTAATACTAACAACATATGAAATAGTTTCGCCTCATTCCAGGAGGTGTTTCAAAGTAAATGTCAACAGTCATTATTCAGAAATAAAACTGTTGCTGTAGTTCATTGCTAACTAGTGAGAATTTCGAGTTAATGTATTTTGTGCAAAATTGCGCGTTGTTAGTCACGTGACAGACATATTCTATATATTCTACCTGAATTTTGCAGAGCTTTTGCCTACAACTGACCTTAAATTGTCATCTTGGAGATAGTTTTCATTTCTCTTATTTTAGACCACCCCCTCTTAAAATGTACAGAGACCCAGGCCTTAATTCACCTGAGTATTCATTTGTAGTTAGTTGATAGAATCTCGTACGAGAGAATCCGGAGAAATGCTTAACTTTTCGTGCCTAAACCATAGCACTTCCGTTAAATTGGTTGGCCTCAGCTGTATATTTGTAAGGGGAGTTCCAATATTTTTATACCAATAAAACTAAAAGTTAACGTTAATACTTACAACTAACTTCAAAATGTAATACAATGGCTAGCAGATGCAAATTCTAATCGATAAAAAATCATAAATTGAATTTATTTGAAAGACAAACCAATAAGATGTCAAAGTATCCACACAAATAGCTTCTCATTTTTGCAATAACACGAGGAACGAAAACAGAAAACATGAATTACACTACAACCAGCACCACTGCCACATCAGCCAGTTGCGGTTCTGTCCCACATTTTCCTTTACCACCGATTGCCGAGAGACTTTCTGCAGAGGTTTGCACTGTATTCATCTTCAGAATCGCCATTAACGCTCTAAGCGGTCCCTTAGTCATTTTGCCGAACATCTTGGTGATGGCGGCAGTGAAAACCAAAAGTTAACTTTGCAGCAAAACTAACGTATCACTCGCCTGTTTATCCACAACTGACTTTGTCGTGGGACTTGTTGTGCAACCTTTGGAAATCGTTCACTATGGCTTTATGCTGAAAGATGATGATGTTACAATTTGCAGCTCGCTGGCTAAAATAAGAACAACTTTTACTACAAGGTGTGTTCATGGTGTCGTTTAATCATTTACTTTTATTGAGCGCAGAGCGTCATATCGCTATAAAACGCTCTTTCGCATACGAGAGCCTTGTTACTGAAATTCGTATCATCATAGCCTCGCTCTATCGTGGGCAGTCGCGATCCTCTTTCCGATGGAAGAGTTCTGGCCACCAAAGAAACAACATGTTGCAAAATTAGCAGTTTCGTTTTATTGTGCAGTTTATCTCTATTGCATTTCTCGTTTATTTGAACGTTTTTGTGTACAAGGAGGTCCGCCGAAACGAAAAACAAATTATTGCTAATCAAGTTTCCTTAGAAGCGAAGTAGAAGTTGCTAAAGAATAAGAAAGCTTTTTACTGCACAATTATTGTGCTGCTCGTAATTTTCCTGTGTTATTTCCCGGTAAATATCAATATTGTAATTTTGATACCCTTTATGAAAGAAAGCATCTCTATTAATATAACACATATCATGTTTAATGTTATTACTTTATTACCCGTGCTGAACTCGTTGTTTAATGGTGACTTTCCAGAAACGGTTCTGGAAAGTCGTCTCCCAAGCCATTCTCAGTCAATGTCGTGAATCGGATTAAAGACTTTCAGTTTAAGGTTGAATGAGAAGGAACGAGGCACTAAATACTAGCCGCTTCGTGTAGGGAAACAGTTGGAAGGAAACTATGAAGGAACGGTTCAGCAAAGTCGACTCCACAGCCGTTCTCCCTTGACGGCGTAGTAAACACCGTCTTTTTGTAAAGATTATTCGGCTTTGGAAACTCAGAAACCAAAACATAAAAACTAAAAAGCACCACATATACCAGCAGTTATGATGTAGTAAGAACGAAATAGGATTACAAATGAAAAATCAATTTGATGTTTGCCAAAATTAACTGTACATACATTGAAATCACATACACAAGCTTAAGAGGCTGTCTCTCTAAGAACCACCCACGCAAATTCGTTTAAAAATAATTTTGCCTAAAACTCTGGCAACTGAAAGACTTTACCAAGGTTAGAATAAAAACAGATTTGGTTTGATTTGAAATGATTTTCTAGTCGCGACGGGAGCCATTTAATATCTCGCCTCGTCAGGGGCCGTCGCGCCGTCTCCAAATGCATAAAATTGGCATTTTTCGTTACGCTGTAAAATATTTCATTTGCAACATCTAGTCATGATTCTTATGTCATTTTGCTCATAAACCTTTCTAGTTTTCCAAAAGACTAATCAATTTTGTCTTAATTTAAGTGGCAGGACGAAATCAAGCATATTACTGAACACTATTAATCGCCATCGAGCGATGGCTGGAAATGGCCTTCATTTAGAAGCTAATTATTAAAACTTGGGACCTAAATGAAACCTCTAGTCAACACAGCCGCAAAGTGTAGTCCTCTATCGGCAAAAAAATGCAGAAACCCCTGTACGATTTCAGTATTTCAAAAGTTGTGGCCGTTTGTATCAGCACATGTACGAGCATTTCCTACATTCAAGCCGATATCAAAATCGACCTATCTGAGCAGATTTTATTATAACTACAGCTTACCTGCTTCGAAACGTGGGTTTATTTTCAACTTCAGTCATTTTCCAAGCATTCACGTCGTTGAATTCAATAGCAGTGTCAGGTGATTTTTGTCGCGGCAACTCGATGCAATTTTTGTCGCGCTAAAGTTGCAACTTCAAAATCGTTGTGTAAACAAGGTGCGATTTTCAGTGCGACTTTAATATCGCCGCAATATCGCAGGGGTTTCGAACATGTTTGAAACCTGATGCAATTTT
>JAEMPF020024810.1:0-12242 GCA_022496165.2 Catalaphyllia jardinei | reverse complement strand
GAGACCAAGATGGCGGACCCTCGAAATCTACTATATCACGGAAAAATTGGGGGACTGTGAACATTTTAAAGTTTGGGAAAACGTACAGACCTAGCTAAGAAGTTTCTTATTTAATTATCTCCTATAACATCATAATTTCTCCACTTTATCGACCGAATGGTTTTCGAATTATTTTTTACTTGCGTGACAGTGCAAACAAAGTAAAGGCACGTGCAGATATCTAACTGGTTGTGTTACCTCTCCTCAATTTATGGAGCATTGTCTTTTCATTTCCTTTTTAAGAGCGTAAAAGCAATTTTTCAACCTTCATTTCAGTTTTGATCTTGTGACTCATGTAGTTGATTGTATGCGCGGGGCTGCATGTATGGCAGGCCGCCAAAAACGTTACACTATATCTAGTGGCGCACACGTTTCCTAAATTTTCACATTTTCTCAGAAAAGGAGAAACAACAGCCGTTAATAGCTCCATTAAAGTCACTTATCTTACCCATTTAATTTAAAATCGAGGTATTTTAACCAGATAGGTCTGATTTTAAGGGGTCGAACCGAACTACTTTTCCGACCCACGATGGCATTATCCAAGCCGATTATTGTGTTATCACACGACAACTTTTCTTCGCTGCACGTTTATCGTGACTAATATTTCTGTGGCAAATATTCATTGCACAAAACACACAGTGGGTCCTATCCTTGACTTACAAGCACTGGAGTTGTGATCATGTGATCTTTGCCGCTTCTATAACCAGGCACAGCAGGCACAATAAAATGAGCGGAGATCGCATATTTATAAGTTCGAAAAGCGAAAGAGCATATCGTTTCTCCTAGCTGGTTTATCCAGTGAGAAAATAAGATAAAAGTTTGCAGGTAACAAGTGTTTGTACGAATCGCTTCAAATATAGTTCCCTACTTCCGCTTTTGAAGATCTCATTCGATCCTCTCTATAATTTTCTACACCCCCATAATTAATGTAGCACTTAGAAGTTAAAAATAGCCCTATCTGATTCACTGAATACTTACGTACTTTAAAGCAGCAACAGAGATATTTCATGTCTTACTATGTTTTAGCCAGCTGATTATCAAAAGACGCTCGCACTACTGGAGGGTGCCATGTGAATTGTAGGTGAAATGTGTGTGAAATGACTATGTGAAATCACAAGCATTTCACATGGTTTCCACGTAAAATGATCATGTGAAATGTTGTCCTCCTTTTCACATGGTGAAAATATGTGAAATTGATGTGAATTTTTTTTAGATCCAGTACTCATAGAACGTGATCTGAAACGGAAGTGAAATTTCATATAAGCAACTGACATGATCATCATCAGCATTTTGATATAGATGATAAATGTAACGATCAGTAATCAGGCGGTCAGGTACCAAAACATCAACTTATATTTAACACAAGAGCATATAGCTACAGCTCACTAAGATACAACATGGCCGACCACGAGGTACGAACTGCCCAGGGTGCCTTGCGGCCACATGAAGCTCGATACTTCATGTATGCGTACTCGTTACATCTCCTTCCCTAAGTTCCTTAGATTCGTAGTCCAACAAACACAAACAATAATGTTCCGCAATGTTTCTATGCCTCAAGGTACTTATGTGCTAGACAAACTGTGCATACAAGTAGGTAGAACCAACAATAAAAAGAACAATAACAAATAAAGGGGCAAAATCAAAAGAGTGTCTCCTTAGCATTGATAATCTTGTAGCCACCGTGGTGGGTGACGTTCACGAGTTGGACGACTTGGTGGCTCTGCAACTACTTGGGTCGGCACAACCAACGGCTGCGGTAGCTCCTCTGAGCTTGTCTCAGTCTGCTCAGTTAGGTCAGTTGGCTCACTTGTTTCGGATGGCTCCAACTTTTCAGGAGTGGCCCTTAACCATCGGCGGTTCCGTCGATACTGTTTCCCATTGACCTCCACTAGATAGGAACGGTTGCCTGCGTCTCCAATGACTTGCCCAAGGGACCATTCTTTCTCACCCGGTAGACGCATTCTTATGGCATCACCATTGTCCAACTTCGGCAATTCCCGTGTGTGTTGGTCATAATAATGCTTCTGCTTCTGCTTCCTCCTCTCAATCATCTCTGGTACGCTAGTAATCACATGAGGCTCTAACAAAGTCTTAGCTACAGGAAGACGAGTGCGTGTTCGCCTGCCATAGAGTAGCTGAGAAGGTGATGCGTGCATTCCTTCAGTAGGTGTGTTGCGCCATTCGAGTAACGCCAACAAGGGATCACGCTTATCTGCACGGGCTTTCAGCAACAGCGACTTGCAGGACTTCACGGCATTTTCAACACGACCATTACTCTGTGGATGGCGAGGGCTTGAAGTAATGTGATGAAATCCCATTCTCTACTGAAGGACTCAAACTCTCCACTGTTGAAAGGTGGTCCGTTGTCACTAACAAGTGTCACAGGGATGCCATGTCTGGCAAACCAAGTCTTTAAGACAGTAATGACACGATTGCCTGTGGTGCTACTTAAATCTTGTACCTCAAAATAACCAGAATAGTAGTCAACAGCTATCAGGAAAGTCTGTCTCTCAAGTATAAACAAATCAACCCCAACTTTCTCCCACGGAAGACTGGGCACAGCATGGGGCTGCAGTGGCTCTCTACATTGTTCAGGTCGATAGCTGTTACAAATACCACATTTTGCTAGGTAATCCTTGAGCTGCGCCGTGATGCCTGGCCAGTAAACAATATCACGAGCACGACGCAGTGTCCCTTCGACCCCAATATGCGACTCATGCAGGCTCTTCACAATGTCCGAACGTTCACCAGCAGGTATGACTAAACGATGACCCTTGTATACCAAACCATCCTCTGTGGTCAACTCATCCCGGCTGTTCCAATACAGCTCAATCACTTGTTTACGACGCCTGTCATTTTCACGTGCATTTGCCAAGGTCTCTGGCCAACCATTGCGGATAACATCAGATAGGATCTGTAACTCTTCATCCTTAGCAGTCTCCTCGCGCAGCCTCTGCAAACGAGTGGGAGATACGGTCAGTTCTTCATCGTGCTTGATCTGCTCTAACTCAAAGGCAAATAATCGTTCCTTAATTGAACGGACATCACTGGTTGGGACTGTTGACTGTTCGCCCTCGACGTATGCTCGGCTTAGGGTGTCAGCCAAGAACATCGTGGTGCCTTTCTTGTATTCCACTTGGATGTCATAATTCTGCAAACGGAGTCGCATTCGTTGGAGTCGCTTCGGGGAGCTGTGGATGGGTTTCTTGAATATTGTTTCCAGTGGTTTGTGGTCTGACTGGACAACTACATCACTTCTTCCAAAGATGTACTGATCAAACTTTTCACATGCAAAGACTATGGCAAGGAGCTCCTTCTCGATTTGCGCATAATTTTGTTCAGTAGGGGTCATCACACGAGAGCTGTAAGCCACTGGACACCCTTCTTGTAAGAGGGCAGCTCCAAGCCCACTCTGGGAAGCATCACACTGGATGACTACTGGTTTGCTTACATCATAGTAGGCAAGTACAGGGGCAGTTACAATCATTTGTTTGATGCGGGCCAAAGCATCAGCATGGGCGGGTAACCAACACCATTCAGCATCTTTTTCAGTGAGCTTCCTCAGGACTTCTGTTTCATCCGACAAGCGTGGCAGAAACTTTGCTAGATAATTCACCATGCCAAGGAATCTACGCAGAGAGTGAACATCAGTGGGGTCAGGCATTTGTACTATAGCCTCCACCTTGCATGGGTCAGGTTTGAGACCTTCTGGGGTCAAAATATGACCAATGAAGGGAACTTCTTGCTGTCTCAGCCGGGCTTTCTTCTCGTTCAGTTTCAGGTTTCTTTCACGACAGCGATCTAGGAAAGCACGCACATTTTGGTCATGGTCTGACTGCCACTCAGCAGGTGTGTTGCCATATCCAACAATCACAAAATCATCAGCTATGACCTCTACTCCCTTAAGCCCCTCTATGTGCTCTCGCATTCTTCGCTGCCAAACCTCTGGTGCACTGCTGATGCCAAACGGCATTCGCTTCCAGCGGTAGCGCCCGAAGGGGGTATTGAACGTGGTGAGCATACTAGATTCCTCGTCAAGTTCCACCTGCCAGAACCCATTACTAGCATCAAACACACTAAAGAGCTTTGCTCCGTTTAGTCTAGTTGCAATTTCCTCAATTGTTGGCATTGGGAAATGTTCTCGTTTTATGGCGACATTCAGGTCCCTGGGATCAAGACAGATGCGTATCTTTGTTTCTCCACTTCCTTCAGAAAGAGGCTTTCTCACCACCAGCATGCTGGATACCCAATCAGTGGGCTGATCTACCTTTGCTATGACATCATTAGCTGTCATTTCCTCCAGCTTCCTCTGCACATGCTCAGTCATGGCAACAGGTAACCGCCTTGGTGGGTGGACTACAGGTTTCACAGACTCCTCAGCAACAATATGGTACTTCCCATATAGCTTTCCAAGGCCTTCAAACACGTCAGCATACTGTTCTAGTAAGGGGTCTCTACCTGTCTTCAGCACATTTACGCGTGGATCACGGTCACAATCAAGGATCTTTATCAGGTTCATTTCTAACATGGTCTTCTTGGACAGTATTGGCTCATACCCATGACCCTTGACTACACTAGCTAGTATCTTGTGAGTGGGTCCATTACGGGTTGCATATAGGGTAGCTTTGCCCTCGGTAGGTTGTTCATACCCATTGGCTAAGATCAGAACCGACTTCACTCGAGTATCAAGACACTTTAAGTCCAGATCACCAGTCAGGCCCTTGTAGACATCCAAAGGCAGAAGGTTACACTCAGCTCCAGTGTCCATCAAGAAGGCAACTTCATGGCCTGTCATACTGTCAGCATCCTTTGACACGCTGAGGGTCACCACCTCACGTCCTTGCCCGCTTGCAACGCCTGCTGTACTCAAATAAAACCGCTCCTGGACAGTAGACACCTTACTTTTTGTTGGACACTTGGCTACAAAATGATTCTTCTTTTTACAATATGCACAGGTCTGGCCAAATGCAGGACAGTTGCGTCTTTTATGATTCCTGCCACAGAATCTGCAATCTCGAATCTTAATCTCTTTCCCCAATGGAATGTCATCAGGCAGCTCTTTCTCTTTCTGTTTGACAACATTCAAACCAGATTCCACAGTCATATAACTTTAATTTGAGCAGCTGTGCTTTCTGAAGCGCGAGCAATATCTAAAGCTTTCTCTAAAGTCAACTTCTTCCCTTTAAGCAAATTTTCACGTACCTTGCCATTTCTGGTACCAGTTACTAAACGATCACGGAGAAGCTGCTCTGGTGTGAGTGATTCAAAATCACAGTTCCCTGCAATTTGGCGTAATTCCGTCATGTATTGATCAACTGTTTCAGACTCCCGCTGATCTCGAGTAAAGAATAGAAAACGTTCGTAAATAGTGTTCTCTCTAGGTATACAGTAATCTTCGAATTTCTTTAAGACGGGAGCAATCTTCTTCTCATCTCCATCCGTGGCCCAAGTGAAAGTACGAAAGACCTTATTTGCTTCTTTTCCGATAACTGCCAACAACGTCGCCACTTGTCGCTCTTCATCTTCTTTATCCAACTTTGTAGCCAGCGTATAATTCTTCCAGGCAGCGACCCAAACTCGCCAGTTCGATGCTGTTGAGCCATCGTTGAGCTCAAGAATGTCGGGGGATGGAATTTGAAAATTCGCCATTGTCGATCCTCGCTGCTTGTTTTTGGCACAAAATTTCCAGTTCTCGTGGCGTGTAGGTCCAGTGGACTTCTGACACCATGTAACGATCAGTAATCAGGCGGTCAGGTACCAAAACATCAACTTATATTTAACACAAGAGCATATAGCTACAGCTCACTAAGATACAACATGGCCGACCACGAGGTACGAACTGCCCAGGGTGCCTTACGGCCACATGAAGCTCGATACTTCATGTATGCGTACTCGTTACAATAAACTAAAATAAATTAAATGTATATATGTGTAAAGATATATAGCAGGAATTTAAATTAAAATGATGTGAAATAGATTGGAAAATATTCGAGTACATGTAAAATGGATGTGAAATGACCAAAAATATGTCAGCTGATCATGACGATGCATGATCAAAATAATTAATTAATTAATTAATTAATTAATTATAAACGGGATGGGGTTGTATAATCCTATCAATGTTAAATAGCCTTCAAAGCATTTTAATCACATGGACACTGACCATATATATAGTTATCAAGCTTAATAATTATTATACGATCATCATCATGCATATTATAGAAATACATGTGAAATGGACGTGAAATCATACAGAACATTTCAAAAACGTGCATTGTATCTTTGAAAGCTACCCTAAAAAATTGTTATTCACTTTACTTTCCAATAGTTTAAGTTTGGTAAAACTACTTCACGAGTAAAAAGACAATAACTGAAATTCAAAGACAGCTGGCTAGTCATAGGCACTGATATATATTGTTTATTGCCTTTTTCCTTATAATTATGTACAGCTCATGATCAGTGCAGGTTAGCAATGTCTATTCTCGTCTTAAAAATTTTTATGCCAAAATTAAAGTAATGTTGCAATCATGCAATACATATGCTTATAAAAGATAATGTTTAGAAATCCAATACAAACATTATATAGGGATCAACTATCTTATATAATTAGTCAAGATCAAATTTCAATCTACGGTGTTATACACAATTGCAATGAATGGTGTACCTAAAACTTGGCAATGTCTATTCTCTTCTTATAAATTTTTATGCCAAAATTAAAGTAATGTTGCAATCATGAAATACATATACTTATAAAAGACAATGTTTAGAAATCCAATACAAACATTATATAGAGTATCTTAGACAAGACCAAATTTCAATCTAAGATGTCATCGATTGCAATGAATGGTGTACCTAAAGCTAAAAGTAACATACAATCCAGTCTATAAATTTTCATTTTGAAATAATTACATACAGCACTCATTGAAAAAAAAACCTTGTCAACGACAATAGAGAAAAACCAAGATCGAGAGGAATTGTGGGTTATGTAATCTGTATCATTTATTTACATTTATTTTGGCCATACAAAGAACAAGAAAAAGACATAGTCAAAATATAATTGAATGCAATTTGTCTACTTATTTTATATATTTCAGTTTAATTTTGGCCGTAATTTCTATCGATCTTTGCTTTTTCCTTTTAACTCTTGAACACCAATGTGATTGAATAAGTGACAAAGTCCACATTCTTTTTTTGCGGCCGACGTCTTTTAGGTGGAAGTTGTTCCTCAACTTCAGCGACAATAGGAACATATCCCCACGATGGTTTCTTTCTCTTCTTGCCAGCCTCACCCAAACCTTCACCAGCAACAACACCCTTAACATCACTGCCAGCTCTCTTATTTTCCTTTTTCTTACCTTCATCAGCCACCACCACATCATCACCAGCCTCAACATCATCATCAACCACATCATCATAAGCCACAACATCATCATGCCAATCAGCCACAACATCATCAACAGTCACCACATCATCAGCAGCCACACCATCATCGCCAGCCACAACAACATCGGTAGCCGCAACATCAGCAGCAGCTACAACATCATCACCAGCCACAACACCCTCAATACCAGCAGTACTCTCAGTCCTCTTGTTTTCTTTTTCTTGTTTTTCTTACCTTTAGCTGCCACATTAACTGCAACAGTTACACCTTCACCAACATGACCACCATCACCAGCCACAACACCCTCAACACCAGTAGTACTGTCAGCCTTCTTTGTTTTCTTTTTCTTTTTCTTACCTTCATCAGCCAACACATGCAAGGCAACAGCCACATCTTCGAACTCACCAACATTACCACCATCACCAACCACAACACCATCACCTTCACCAGCCTTCACTTTCTCGTCTTTTCTTGATTTTCCACCTTTTTTCTTCCTGGTTGACCTGATTCTACTGGCCTTCACCACCTGGTTTTCAGGCCAGTAGAACTTCTGCCCAACCTACATGGGGAATTTAAAAGGTGGCAGTGTTAGTCTTAGTAGTTAGTCTTGGTAGTAAATTTTCCTTTGACACTCCTTTACATGTACTGTTATCTACTGAGATGTTGAATGAAAGTCATTGTAAGAGACAAATACAGCAAAGTGAGCCTTAACTGCAATATACACAATGCTCTATTTCCTCGCTGTTAAAGACAGGGCATTTCAGGACATGGTCATTTGTGCGAATAATAGTACTAGGTGAATTAAAATACATTAATGTACCTTGATGTCTTGTAGCCATTGTTCGCTGTTTAGACCACAGAGAGGAATTTTGGTTGCACCCACTGTGGAGAACACTGATTGCAATACAACCTTGACATAGTCACCTTATGAAATAAAAAACAGAACTCTCATTACATCGTGCATGTATATGTCAAGCATAGTGGATTATGGACAAAGCTCTACTAACAGACACCCTTACACTTAATAATGATCATGAGGGGACAGCTCCCAAAAGCAGACATGATTTTAAAAGAGTGAGGTTGAAATGGTCCCCATGCAAGAAAACACTGCATACTGTATTTACTCGAATAGAAGGCACATTTAAGACAAAATGCTACTAGGTGCTTCTCCCAAATATGCACCAAAGTTCAGATGCTGAGCTTATTCGAGTATTCTGTATGAGTAAAAACCACTACAAAACAACTGTAAAACAGCACAGCAAATTCCTTTTCCATCAAAAGCAATGTTCTTCAGTTCCAAGTGATATTTGAAAGCTTGCCCACAGTTTGCCCTAGCTCGATGATCGAAGCTGAGTGAACACACTACTGATAAAGCAAATAATTATTGAAAACTGCTTGAAGAGATGAATGGTGACAATTAAAAGACGCTTCTGTAACAAACTGTAAAATTCTCGTACAGATAGTAAATATACCGTTAAATTAAAAGCAAAGATTTCCTTATCGTTGCCAATTTTTACATAAGCGCCGCCCTCGAATAAGTGCTACATTTCACTGAAGCGTGAAAAATTCACTGTAATAATTAGTGCTGCTGTGCTAATTTGAGTAAATACGGTACTGGTGCGGTTTTTGTCAAACCAACAAGATGATCAAACACCTTAAACAAGTAAAAGATAGAAATGTTTGCTTGAAAATAAAGGTAATTATATGATTTGCTGGGCACCCTTGCTGTATAACAAGCTAAATAGTGTAAAATCAATTCTTCATACTCTAGTGAATATGTTCTCATACATTTTACTATGTGCCATATGCTAGGCTATTCATTTGCTAGTGCAAAGGTTTTGTTAAAGTGAGAGAGACTGTAGCAAAGTTGAGTAGACACTCTAACTGAAAGCCATTGTTTAACTCACTATTTCTCTTGGCATGCCCAGTGTACGTGGCCCTTGCTAATCTTGTGTCCCCATCCATGATTAGAAGCTCTTGTCTAAAAAGAGAACAAATTGCAAAGTGTAAGTATGAAGTTATGAACTCCTTTTAAACAAAGCACAATCCCTGAAAGCAATGTAGTCACAGCATGAAGCAGAGATGCCAGCTTTCATACATATACATTCTGTGTTAGTTTCCCACATTTTGAGCCTGGTCTCCCAGTAAAATGTTTGTGGATTCTCATAAGAAATAACTGTGTAAACTTTTTTAAAGATTCTCATAGATATTTCCTGTATTTTTTACACGTTGGCTCAAAGATATGAATTTTATGTTCTTGTGGCAAGAACAATATCTCACTCGTTCGCTGCACTCACTCGTGAGATATCGTTCTTGCCACTCGAACATAAAATTCCTATCTTCTCGCCACCGTGTAATATCCTCTATGTATATGTGTGTGAATATGTATGCCATGTATGTACACATGTGTATGGCATATTGAAGTTACAACGATAATGGTACCTAAATAGAATAAAATGACTGGTTGATTTACTTTAAAACTCAATTTATGTTACAATGTTGCAAATAAATATAAATGAACTTACACAGACTTGAAAACAAATCCAGATCCCTCCAACCTCTGCTCAATTACATCTACCACTGACTTGCCATCTTTGGGGTGTGGCCTGTTGCATGCCATTCCCTTGTACTTGTCTATTTACAATAAAGAGCAGGTGTATATGTTGTTGCTTCCAATTTTTCCTTAGGTTAAAATTTTTAAAAATGGATTGCTTTTTATTTTCCTTTGTTTAAGAATATGATACAAGAAAAAGAAATACAAAGATAAAACTAGTTTTATAAATTCTAAACTAAGGAAAAATTTGAACCACAACATGTACATTAAAAACCAACATAAAAGAACTGAAAAATGTCTAGTATCAGGTTATTATAAATATTGGTGCCCCAGAAAGTGCTGATCAAATTTCATGACCAGGCAAGCAAATATAAAATGTTAGAATACCTGATGTGCTCGCTTCCAGTATTTGGTGTTGTTCATGTGGTTTCTTCTATAAATCAAACTGACAGACAGGCGGCGAAGTATTTCTTTCGAACGCCCAGCAAGCTGTGGTAGCTCTTTCGTCACCTGTAATAACAATTAGAAAACAGTCCTAAAAAAGCACGCACGCTGATTGGTTAAAAAGCCTGTTTGTATAACTCGATGGAGACACAGAACTAAGCTCGCGCTGTTGACGTAGTGATGGCGCGAGCAAAGAGAATTTACATTTTGATAATCAAAATTTACAAGTTGTTTTCCTTTTTCTCGTCGCGGTGTTTTCTAAAAGAAATAGAAAACATGTACTCCGTGTTTGTATCGAGTTATACAAACACTCGTGAAAGTTTGGGAGAACTCGAAAAAGCTGTGGAAACACTCGCCTGCGGCTTGTGTTCCCACAGCATTTCTCGTTCTCCCAAACTTCCACTCGTGTTTGTATAACTCGATACAAACACGGTACATGTTTTCTATTTCTTAATTATTAGAGCAGGCAAATTAGCTCCACCACATTTTTCTTGTAACACAACAGAAATACCATATTACCTTGCTTACACAAACAGTGAAGGAAAATGAAATCAACTATTTTTTTTGTAATCAGGGATCCAAGTAATTCAATAGTAACTGAATACAAATAAATAGTTGTGATCGAATCATCAGAATTCAGTGCTAATGTTAGCTCTGGGTTTAAGTTATCCATGTGAGATGTGATAGGACCGAAGTTGTCCTGTATATATAATGCTGGCACAATAAAGTAATAACATGTACTGTACCAATATGTAATTTAGGATATGTATGAAAATTCATACAATATTTAATTCCTTGAGTTTTATGGATCCCTAATGAGATATTAAAACTTCTTCTTGGTTGGAGTTTACTTCCTCACATTAAAGCACTCGGAAAGTCGACATCAGCGGTGTAAGGTCTAATAATTTATAAGTTCCACCAAAAAAACAGCGGGAAAATGCGAGATCTAGAGCATTAAGCACGCACTGATTTCAATAGCTTTCACGTCCGAATAAGCCTCATGGGCGTTTAGTACATGTAACTATAATAAATCACATAATAGGCGTTAAAAAATGACAACAGAACTTTTATAAACCTTGATTAACATTAAGTTCTAATGACTATCCCGCGTTACAAAGAGTAATAAGATAAGCCTTCGAAAAGAGCGGGAAACTCAAGTTGCATTACAATATAAACCACGAGCCCTCTCACCTTTTTCTCGAATTTGGCAATTTTTTTTGCCGGGATGTCTTTGATTTTCGGAGCACTCTCCCAAAATTCGCATTTTTTGCGGCTTCTCGTAGGATAAACTGAAAAACAAAAATACGAAATTGTTTACAAATTGATTTTTTCCTTTGCGCGCGTAACCAACTTCAGTTCATCACTCACAGCAAAAGTCTGCTGAGCAGCTGTTGCCTTCATCCTGCGGCTTCTCGGCTTCAGCAGCTCATCAGCAGTGAACCTGCAAGAGTTCGCTGAAGGTAGATCATCTTCAGGGTCACTTGATCGTGACCCAGGCGAGTCGGTTGCTGGGGAGCTTGTGAGCTGGACTTACAAAAGTTCTTAGCGCTGCTGGGTCTAATGCCCTTCAGGGATGCATGTGGTGTGAAAAAAGAGGTACATGTACAACTTGTACTTATAGTATGGTCCATTTTTATATCAATTTATAGTTTGTTTACCAGAATTTAAAGCGGTTTGATTGCAATGGACACTATATCGTAAAAACTCTTATTCGTCGGCCATTTCAACTTGAACAGAAATAATATACACACTGCGGTTACAAACATGACAAAACAACGCATGTTGTAAAAAGCTTTGATTAATTACTTAACGTTTCGTATGCCT
>JAEMPF020003630.1:22923-37923 GCA_022496165.2 Catalaphyllia jardinei | reverse complement strand
TCTGGAACGACTGGAAGGAACACTCACGACTTTTTGTCTTGTCTTGCAAGTCGTCCCATAACTCAGGATTCACCCGAGGGGCTTTAAGAAAATCCCAATTCTCTGGACGAAGGTACTTCTTCTGAATTGAAGAAAACTGCTCTTTGGCAGGCCTTTTGGTACAGGCACTATTTACACGCTTGGCGACATCTTCGTTGACCTTCGGACCACAGTCCTCCGTGTCCTTAAACAAGTCCTCGTAAGGAAGTTCGCCGGATTCAAGGTTAATGTCTTCCGAGAGAATACGTTCGGTGGGGTCAAATTCACTCTGTCCACTTTCTTCTAGGGGAGCATCTTCTTCCTTAGTATTTAAGAGAACCCCGTGCGGTCGAGCAAGACGTGCTAGGGAATCCGACTTCTTCAACATGGAAGTAGTTAACGTGTCGAGTTTGGACTCACACAGGTGAGCCTGAAACCCTGTCGCAACCGGAGTTTGCTCTATTTCTTGTCCGCTAGATGAATCCCGGACAGAAAGAATAGATAAATCACTATTCTCCTCCGCGGTTCTGACAATGATCTTTAAACGGTGATGACCTGGTGACTAGCTATACCTTATAGTTTAGTTTTAATATCTTGGTCATTCATTTATTAACATACCATTGCTGAGACTTTACTATGCTAACTTTCTAGAGATGTATATTGACTAAAATAACTATTCCACGTTGTAACATCCAATTCCTCTCAGTAGACCTCTTTTTGTATTCTAACAACACTCATAAACGTCATTTAACTGCTCAAACCCCAACCGGGTGGAAGCAGCCTTTATTGCTCAAATTGGTCTTGCTTACATATATAGTTTACGATGTTTTTACAGACAATCTATGAATTTCCTGCGTGAAAAAAAAAAAAAAAAAAACCGCCAGATCCCCTCTCCCTTCTAGGACATATCATATGTGTAAGATGCCTGCAAATGGCGGACGATGATTCAAAATCGACTGACTCGAGCGTCTTAGGTGAAGAATTTTAAAAAGAGAGATAAATTTAGTATTGATGAGTAGTTTGAACTCGTTCATATTTTTTTATTGAGAGCAAAGTTAGTTAGCAACGCTGGTTAAGACGAAAAATTGCCCGCAAATTTTACAATTTGCATTTGTTTGCATCAGACCAAATAGAGGAAGAAAGTAACAAAGATATTTTGTTGAATTTTTGAGCGACTTTGGAGGAAAATTTGGGAAATCTCGAGCAACTTATGAAAAGCTCTAACTCGCACTTTATATGCCGTTCTTTTTTGAACTATGAAAAAATTATGTTTTAAGCACAATATGGTTCGGGCATCAGATATGCTATTGACTATTATATTATGTTTAACTTGGTTCAATTTTCCGACAGGAATGTAATGGTCACCTGACCATTGCTGGCAGCTTTATAACAGCATTCGTTTTGCTGATTTGTTCCGACATTATAAGATCCACCCCCACCCCCACAAGAGTCGTTTTCATTATTTCCGCTGCTTCCACCAGAGTACCCCCCACCGCCTCCAGCACCTCCTCCTGCTCCATATGCGCCCCCGCCACCTCCAAATCCTCCGTCAACATTGTTAGTCAAGGCTCTTCCGCCCACTCCTCCCTGAAGAAATCCTCTTCCTCCTTCTCCTCCTGTTCCCATGCTACCACCAAAGTCTTTTGAGCTTCTTCCATTTGAGAAGAATCCTCCACCGCCACCACCTATATACGAAATGTAGATCGTTACACTTTTTCTCTGGTCAGACCAGTTTTAATTTTCTTATCTGTTTAGGTGGTTAAGTTGCAAGATGATTTTTTTTTTTACTTTATTGATCCGGAAATGTAAGTTAAATGCAGTATTGACTCGTCAATAGTGTTTCTGAAGCTCCAGCCGAAAATTAGTCAAGATGCCTGGTTAGCAAAAAAAATAATCTGAAAACTCTGTTTATGCTTTTTTTTCCTTTCCGTCCTCTTTTTTTTTTCTAACTCTCTTTCTCTCGTTCTTTCCATCTTTTTTTACCTTTTCTTTTCTCTTGGTGTAACGTTTGCGAAAAAGAAAAAGAAATCCAAGTTAAAAGTGCAATCGTGTCAGTTAAAATTTGCCGGCCACAACTTTACTGGAAGCATATCCAGTAATGTTACCGTAACTGAATGACAACAGTTGAAATTAATATTCATTGTTCAGGAAATTGCAACTTATATACTTGAAGCATTAATCTGGCTTTTGCTTGCTCAATACAGCAAGGTCTTGGCTTGAGATTTTCCCGTAGAAACTTCACTCTCGGTTAATGGTAGTAACTGGGAACTTGTAATATAATCTACAATAAATGTATAGGTGGAGGTAATCACATTATACGTGTACTCTCCTCACCTGAATTACCACCATCAGTAATCTGTGCACCATGTCCATTGGTCCCTCCTGACCATGACCTGTACCCAGGGTTTCCTGTTGTGCTGGTGCTGGCATTACATCCTGAATGTCTCGAGAGTGGACTTTCTATCCCACCTCCACCTCCAGCTATTATCAAGGGCGTGTTGCTTCCTCTGACCACAAATGAACCTCCACCACCCCCAGAGGCAGGAAAACCCGTATTGATTCCTCCTTCTTGACCAACCAGTATTTGAATGATTTCAGCTTTAAATAGGCTGAATGTTCCGATCATTCTTGCACCTCTTCCTCGGTACTGAGCGCTGTTACTCGCTGCGTCGTATCCCCCTGCTGCTCCTACTGCTTCTATTCGGTATTTACCGGTGTACGGGACAGTCCACTGTTGAATACCGCTGGACAGTGTAACTTGCCCGTCATGATCCTGACCTGAGTATTGACTACCAAGTGTTGTTGGACCATATCTTCCACTTGCACCGAGATTTGTAAAGACGGCGTTGAATTCTGAGAAATTGAAATGAAAAAAAAAGAGAGAACGTCATGACTGAAACCTGAGTAATTTTAATTCAAAAACAAAAGTAATCAATAAATTCGAAATTTACTAAAAGACTAGAGAAACAAAACAGCAGAAAAATGTTATCACAGAAAGCAACTAGCAACAAACAATTAGAATGAAAGAAACAAACATACTATCCGTGAGTAAGGGTACATATGAATGCTAGTAACGGTAGATCTAATCCGGAGGTCGTGGGTTCGATTCCCACCGAGGGCAAAAGATTTTTTCTTTACCTCGTGTGGTTCCCTGATTCCCTTTACTAGGGCTAACGCCCAGTCGGTTATTCATGGGTTAAATTAGCACTAAAATTTACGCTTCAGAGTTAATTCTCTGTTTCATTATCCGTGAGTAACATTAGTCCAGGCTGTATTTGGAAGTGACAATTTCTGCTATTATTTATATTAATTATCTTTCGCTTTTCCCTTGTTAGGAGCGATCAGTTTTACAGGGAAAAAATGTTTTCTGCTTGTTTAAAGTCTTATTAAATCCAGCGGGAAAATCACAGAGAGACTAATTAAAGTAACTCACGGTTCTTGCAATTTTTGCCGGTGTACATTTGTCTGCAGGTACATCGGTAGTCGTCAGTCTCGTAAAGGGCTTGGCAGGTTCCACCGTGCTGACAAGGAAAACTTTCACAAGGACTCTAACAAACAGAAGTAAATTCATTCGTTTCAGTTTTCGAGCTAAGAGTTGCTGGTAAAAAGATCCCTAAATTTGAGCAAACGGCAATTATGAAGAGGGGAAATAAATGTACAGAAATGCACGATATAGCCTGTTGACTATGGACAAAGTTTGTAAATGTTTTCAGATATTGCAAATTTATCTTCGTGAATATTAATTTTGTATTAGAGCTTCGAGTACTACTCGAAAGTCTTCGGAAAGTGAACGCAAATATTTGAATTATTCGTCGCATTCATAAACTTATACCTCCAGTTATTAATCAATACACATTACCGCAGACTGGTCGTTGGTCTAAGTAAAAAGGTCTGTCTGCAAAATTACAATCAACCAACACATTTGCTTTAAGGACTCTTCTTAATCACTCTAAATTAACTGCTAACGAAGAATTACTGAAAATCGCACATGTTAAAGCTTGGAACATCGACGCATAGACCAAGCACCAATAATCGTATATAAATGTATTTATACACAGGCACCGATCTACATTCGGGAAATGATTTCCTTGCCAAGCAACGGTAACAGCCTACGGGGTCATTTTAAGGTTGTTCCTCCAAGTCTTATACGCAGCATTATTTCATGTATCAGGCTGGCAAACAATGAAACAATCTACCAGACGAAATAAGAATGTCGGAATCTCTTTCTCTATTCAGGAAAAACTTACAAAAGTTACAGTTGTCATCATCGTACGACTGCAACTGTATGTTTTGTAAAAAGACAGTTTGATTACCTATTATTTTTACCTGTGTTCGATTATTTCATTTGATTGGTTTTTTTTCTACGTCTTATTCATTATTTTTATATTTAGATTATGTAAATTATTACTTTGTCATTTTTTTATGTCACATTTGCATTTAAACGAGCTACGGCGATATGTGGTCAACTGAAATTACTTGCTTTACTTACTTCGGATGTCTCCTGAAGTCTTCAGGACTTCAATTCAAACGTTTAGTCGATCGGTTATGATAAAAGTACAGCACGGAGTTAAGCATATGAGACAGAAAGTAAGCAGTGCTGCGATGAATAAAGGTCGAACTCACCATAATACTGTAGTGATAGAAAGTATGATTCGCTTTGAACTTCTTGGATGCATTGTACTTATCAGTTGGAAGTAAATCACACGAGATATTTCCGTTTGGTAGATGAAATGCTCCAGTGTTCGCGGAAAAACAGCGATCGTTCTTTACGCATCGCATCAGGCAATGTCGTCGCGTTTGAACAGCGACACCTTCAATCCTTGGAACGTCAAGAACATGATAAAAATGTTTAATGAATTGTGCGTATCTCAGCGGTTTGTGAGGATCGCGTTGAAGTCCAGCTAGTTGAGTAGCTTCACAGAAGCCATCATCTACAGTATGATACGCAAAGTAGATAAAAGTATTCGCTGATAACAGCACGAATCCATTCATGATTAATAGAATGGCTTGAATGCTATATGGTCTGCGGCTCTAAGAGGCGCTGGTAACGCGTTAAAATATTTTATTAATAGACTTCTAACAAATTGTCTCATGATAACTCAGGTGATATTAAATATTAAAAAGTCCTTTTTTGTGAGTAATTGATGTAACATAACAATGCGGGTGTTAGAATTCCAACTTTAAAGATTTCACAGTTGGCTAGAAAATTAATTGCCTTGACTTCCTCGAAATTGATCTGATGTGAATTGTTTTTGTTATAGTCTGATATATGGGCATCCCAGGGTTTTTAATTGTTTTTCGGTAACAGGTGCTGCCCAAATTCAATGTCACTAATTCCAAGCTCTTCTTTATGGAAAACAAAACCCAGTTTATAAAAGTAATCCTATGTAATATTATTAGCAGTTTGTAGGGAATACACTGGAATTGTCCAAAATTCTGAAATTTCGCCGATGGCAAAGTTGCAAGATAGACTACTTGCACTGAATTCTTCCAAATTGATGTTGAATGTATTGTAGTGCATGAATTTTAATGATGGCGGTCGACAAGTTTTGCCGACCTTTAATTAATTTCACTAATATTAGTATAATTAGTATAATTATAATTTATGAAGGCAAATAAAAATGAACTGAACTGAACTAATATGAACTACTTTCAGTAACTGTAAACATAATCCAGTCTTGTCAAGGTTAATAATTTCCCTAAAAATACAAAGGAATGAATTCAAAACCGATAACTGCTACGGAGCAGAAAGAAATTTAACATTTACGCTGGTAAGTATGAAGGTAGGCTGGTTTTAGTTCTTTCGTTGCTTTGTGGCGAGCGTTTGAGGCCCCATCACATATGTAGATCCTGATTTAAATCCGATGAAAGTCCCCGTTTATTTTTGAACATTTGATCGTTTCTAAAAAATCGTGTTAATGAATTGATGATTCCTTTTAAACACAGCATTTGGTGTCTTTAGGGACTTTAAGATACACTACGGCGGCCTGATACTACGGTTACTTCGCCGTGAGGGACTAGGCTAACAACTCCGTTCCCTCCACAAACCTCAAACAGATTAAGATTTCGCTGCACGGCAATGGGTTGTTTAGCATCTACGTGTCTTTACAAAAATGGATACGTTCTACTTTATTCCACTTTCAAATGATGAAGGCTTGATCAATGACAATGATTTCTTTCTCTTGTGTCGATCTTACATCTCCTAAAACTTAGATTTGCCTCTCAGCTGCTTTTAGAACCGCTGTAATTCCAACCACAAAACAAAATAAGTTTAAGTGAAGTATGATCCTTAACACTGATAAAAAGCTCGATTTCAGCACGTGTAGGGTATTCGTACAATGTGATGAGTCCGAAAATACACAGCTTTCAATTCTAATAAAATAAATTTTGAAACTTTCAGCAGCTGTCCTACATTCTCCGCGGATATTTTGATATGTAAATTAATTGCTTGTCTTCATTTTTTTCAATTGCTTGTCTTCATTTTTTGTTTTTGACGTTACCATGGCAGCCAACAAATATTCATAAAGGTATGGCCACTAATCAATTTTTTTTGTAATAATTGTTTTTCTGTGTTAATTTCAGAAATTCGTGAAATTCTTGAATTTGTACATTTCATAAGCAATCTGGCTTGATTTTGCGATTCTTTTTTTGTTATTTCTTAACTTTTATTTAAAAAAATGTGAAATCCAAGGTCGCAGATCCAAGATGGCGTGCCAAATGACAACAATAATGGTATCATCTTGTAGAGCAAGCTCACGACTATCTAATCAATGTAATCTTGTTTTGACCTGCCTTAACAGAAGGGTAACCCAAGGGGAAGGGGCATCCATCCACCTCCTCGAAGGTTAATACAGTGGAACCCCTACCAAGTGACCACCCTCGGGGAAATGTGAGGTGGACGAAAATTGATCTGATGTGAATTGTTTTTGTTATTGTCTGATATATGGTTTTTAATTGTTTTTTTTTTTCGTATTGCTGCCCAAATTCAATGTCATTAATTCCAAGCTCTTCTTTATGGAAAACAAAACCCAGTTTATAAAAGTAATCCTATGTATATTATTAAGCAGTTTGTAGGGAATACACTGGAATTGTCCAAAATTCTGAAATTTCGCCGATGGCAAAATTCCAAGATAGACTAATTGCACTGAATTCTTCCAAATTGATGTTGAATATATTGTAGTGTATTCTAATAATGGGGGAATCTCTAAAACGGGGAATCTCTAAAAGGGGGAATCTCTGAAACGGGGAATCTCTAAAAAGGGGAATCTCTAAAACGGGGAATCTCTGAAAGGGGGAATCTCTGAAACGGGAAATCTCTGAAACGGGGAATCTCTAAAAGGGGGAATCTCTAAAACGGGGAATCTCTAAAATGGAAAATCTCTAAAAGGGGGAATCTCTAAAAGGGGGAATCTCTAAAATCCTGGCCGAGGAGCCGGAGTAACTGTAACGTTGAAATTGTAATTTTATTCATTGTAATTATATCGCGCGCTAAAGCATGCCTGTTTAGCGGGCTACTGAGTGGGGCGGTTCAAATCTCGATCGATTCTTACTCTTTGAGATCCGCTACACCGACTGAAGAATCGAACCGCCTGGATTCATCTGAACTTCATGACTGTGGCGTTTTTAAATTGAGTTTCACAGCGATAGATATTTGTCCTAGCGTTTCAAGTACTAATGTTAAGGTTTGCGTGACGAGACAACTACATGGCGGCCGAGAGAGCTCTAATGTTTGCTTAAGAGAGGACGAGTGATGTGTTTCATGGAATTTGGCTATCTGAACAGTATTAGAAAAACGGCTATTGTAATTATTGTTGAGTTTCCCACGCTTGTGTGGCAAACTCAGTGACAGATGGGAATGTTGGTTTCATGTTCATGTTTCATGTTTTGTTGCATGGCGTCTCCATTTATTTTGATTTTGATCTAGTCACGCTCCAGACGTGAAAAAAGAATTTATTAAAGGCGAAGCACTCAGGCTTCTTAGAACCAACTCTTCAGAGACAAAATTTGAAGAAAACATTTGCAACTTCAAATCTAATTTCCGTGTCCGAGGCTATCCAGACTATCTGGTAAACAAAGTCCTTGCAGAAGTGAAATTCACAAACAGAAGGTTGGCCCTTGAGCAAAAACCACAAAGAATGCGAAGCGGACTAATGCCTTTTGTCACACAGCACAATCCATCAGTGGCAAATCTAAAAATATTTTGATGAGCAAGTGGCATTTAATAGAGAATCAGCCATTGCTAAGAGAAATATACAGAGAACCACCTATCCTTTCTTACAGGAAAGGCAAATCTCTTAAAGATATATTGCTAGACCTACACTCTAAAGGTCACAGACGCTAACACCACGAAACAGCGGGATCGTGTTAACAACCCCTTATTAACCTCTTAAAAATTTAGCTAGTCTCAACATCTATTGTGGGTTTTCAGTGTCACGCCACTCAAAATAGATCAAAATCAAAACCGTTCAATAGATAAAGCCTAGTCTGGGAAAAGAAAGAAAAGTAAATATGCAAAGACTCCCGCCAAGATTCAGGTCACTGCAATTTTTCTTATGCAAGATATACGGACAAATTTGTTTTGCCACATTTAAAGAGACTTGTATGGAGACGTTACGCCGCCCGGAAACCAACATTAACATGTGTCACTGAGTTTGCCACACAAGCGTGGGAAACTCAACAAAAATTACACTAGCACTTTTATAATACTGTTCATGTAAGCGTTACCGTTGCGTTACCGTGTGACGTCACTGTGCATGCGCAGTCGAGGTAAAAGAAAAGCGTGGTCAGAGCGGGCGGTGCTCGAGTTTAACGATAGCATCAAGTTAAATCTTCTGTTAGATTTCTGCCTTTTCTACCAGTTGTTCGCCCCCAAGGTCGGGATAGAGGTACGTAAGAGGTTGTTGTTATCCTTTTCGTCGTTATAAGGTTTTTTGCCGATTGTTTATTGCCTCGGAATAGCTTTTAATTTCATAGACAATTGACATCTGTTGTTTCGTAATCGCTCAGTGACCTCTGTTCATTGTAATTGTAAGGTAGTTAAGGTCAGTTGGTTATTGTATCCTTTATTTCAGTTTTTACGTATTGGACCGTCATTAAAGTTGCCATATTTGTCGACTCGTCGTGGTTCATTGATGGCTCCGATTCAGTTCGAGAACCTATCGCCGTAACAGTAAAAACTCTTCCGTTTATGACATTACGTAACGTTTGCGTTGGGAGATCAAGTTCATGGATGCAGTCAAGGATAATCTTACAGATAAACGGACAAACAGCGATGCAATCGTCGAAAATTATGAACAGCTTAATGACGGCGTATTTCCACCAAGATCTACCACGGAATCAACAGACACGCTCGACACTGTTCGAAGCAGCGCTCGCCCAAAAGTGTTTACAGCTAAGATGAAAGATTACCGCCAACAATTGTTGGAAAGAGATTTTGACGCCGCACAGAAAGCTTGTGTGAAACAAGTAAAGAGAATTCAGTTAGTTTTGGTAAGCGAAGCGGAAATCTCCGATTTGCAGCAAGAAAGAGGCAAGCTAGAAGCTCGAATGGAAGATTTCGCCGATGCCCATGCGGCGATATATGATACCCTCGAATGCGAAGACAAAAGGATAGAACAGAACACGCGGTATGATTCATTAAATCATGGTAATCGAGAAGCGTTACGGTCGCTAAATGAAAAAATTTCCGCTCTCAAGGGTGCAAAGGATGATTATAGTTCCATTCTCTCATCTGCAAGTAAGCATTTGCGTTCGTCTAAACGCTCGAAAACGTCCGAGCATCTAGTTCTTCACTCCAGAAAAGAGCCGAGATGGCTGCCAGGGCTGCACGTTTAGAAGCTGAGCTGAAATTTCACGATGTTGAAAGCCAGAAGACCGCGGCGCTTAGGAAACATGAGGATGAAATTAAGAAGTTACATATGATGAAAGAATTGGCTGCCACTCAAGCAGAACTTGAAGCTGTAATCAAAATAGAAGAGGAAAATTATGGAGATCTCGGTCATGTGGAAGAAAGACCTTCACTAAAGGACAATTGTTCCGAAGATCTTTTAGAAAAATATCTCCAGTCACAGATAGACTCCATTCTTCAGGTTCCTACAACCAGTGACCTTTTACCAGCACCAAGCACAGGTTCAAATGTCACATCAGCTCCAGCCCTCAATGTTGAGGCCCCTACCAATGTCACGTTTACAGGAAGTTCTAACTTAGCCAGACTACACATGTCAACCTCAGAAGAGCCACCCCAAAGAAGCCAAGCATCATCAAGTTTGAATCCTTTTGCCTCACCGTTCACCACCGCAGCTTCACATGAAACACCAAGGAAACCAGTTCCTGATGCAAGACTAAATTCTCCCATTTCCAACCCCCCAGTTTCTTCTGGAGTGGACCTTATGCAAAGACTAGCTGACTTGCTGACCCAGAGGCAAGACCGAGATTCCCTCCCTCGCCCAGAACCAGAAGTATTCACTGGAAATCCATTGCGATACCCCAACTGGGTGAAGTCCTCTGAAACCTTTATTGAAAGAAAGACGAAGGATCCTTCAGAGCGACTGTATTACCTTGGCAAATATACAACGGGTGCAGCCAAGGAAGCAGTCAGCGGTTTATTATCCTTGGACAGTGTTGATGCTTACGATAAGGCCAAGAAGATACTGACGAACCGTTTTGGAAATCCATTCACTGTAGCAGATGCCTTTCGCAAGAGGATTAACAGCTGGCCCAAGATTCAGCCAAATGATGGCCAAAGTTTAAGGAAATTCTCCGATTTCTTGGAACATTGCAATACAGCAATGAAGACCATCCAGTATCTGAATGTCCTTAATGATCCAGACGAGAACCAGAAGATAATTCAGAAACTCCCAAACCACCTGGTAATAAGATGGAGCAGAGTTGTTGATGAGTGGATAGCAGTTGATGAATTGGAAGAAGACAGCCATACACCTAGAATGGATGGGAAACAAGCCAAGGCTGGATATCCCCCCTTCGCAGAATTTTGCAAGTTTTTGCGAAAGGAGGCAAGAATAGCTTGTAATCCTGTGACTTCCCCACAAGCATTGAAGGCAGAAGAGGCCAAGGATAAAGTTGCACCTGGAAGATCAAAGTTCAATTCACAAGACATGGGGGACTTCAGAGTGAGAACCTTTGCAACTAAGTCTGAGGAGAAATCTGGAAATGCTGTAGCAGATAACAACTCAAAGAAGATCATTTGTGCCTTCTGCAAGAACAATCATGAACTTAATCTGTGTGAGAAGTTTTCCCAGATAGCCCTCTCAGAACGAAAGAAGTTTGTCCAAGCTAATGCACTTTGCTGGGGATGTCTCAAATGGGGTCATGTGTACAAGGAATGCAGAGGAAGAAAGACATGCAGGAGATGCAGCCGCCGACACCCAACTTATTTACATGATGACTCAGTAATGGACCATGACAGGGTTCCAGATCAAGTGAACAGCGAGTTAAGCCACAGCAATCCAATATCTCATTGCATCGAAGTGTGCCACTTGAACAATCATGCCGAACCAGTTTCGCACTCCCTTATTGTTCCGGTATGGCTTCATCATGAAGATAACCCAGGTAACAAGCTCATGGTCTACGCCCTACTCGATGACCAATCTGACGCTTGCTTTATCAAACAAATAGCCCTTGAGAAGCTAGTGTTAGTGGTCCCGAAGTTCAGCTGAAGCTTTCTACAGTCCTCAGGAAGCTATTACAAGTCAGAAGATCAGCGGTCTTGTCGTACGGGGTGTGAATGAAAGTACAGAAATCTCCCTTCCTTGCACCTACACCAGACACATCATCCCAGCCAGACGTAGCCAAATCCCCAGACCAGAAACAGCGAGAAAGTGGCCCCATCTTAAGAGAATCACAGATCATCTTATGCCTTACAGAGATGACTTGGATGTAAGCTTACTCCTTGGCATTAACTGTGCACGAGCAATTAAGCCAAGAGAGGTAATCCCAGGGAATGATGATGACCCTTATGCTAAAAGAACAGCCCTTGCGTGGGGAGTGATTGGTATGGTTACTCCAGGTGTTGACCAGTGTTATGAAGAAAGCATAGGAGTCAGCTGCACTGTCACTCGTGACGTTCAGTTTAGCCAAAAGAAGATGTGCCTCTTTGCTTTCAAGACAATTACGAAGGAAGTCCTCAGTCCAGTTCAAGTGAATCGCATGTTCGAGCTAGACTTTAATGAGAGGAAGACAGAGGAACAGCCCCTCTCTTATGAAGACAGAAAATTCATGACAAAGGTTTCTAGTGGAATCCATCAAAGAGATGATGGCCATTATGAGATGCCCCTTCCACTCAAAGAAGAATTGGTTACACTGCCCAACAATAAGGAAGTTGCCCTGAATCGACTTGGCAAGTTAAAGAGAAGGCTCATAAAGGATAGCAGATACAGAAAGGACTACCTTGCCTTCATGAAAGATGTCATTGAGAGAGGGTACGCTGAGAAGGTGCCTGCTGAAGAAGCTTCATTAAAAGATGGCCATGTGTGGTACATTCCTCATCATGGGGTTTATCACCCAAAGAAATCAGAGAAGATAAGGGTTGTCTTCGATTGTAGTATAGAGTTCGCTGGTGAATCTCTTAACCGGCACCTTCTTCAAGGTCCTGATCTCACTAATAACCTGGTTGGTGTGCTTTGCCGTTTCCGTCAAGATCCAGTAGCCTTCATGTGTGACATTGAAGGCATGTTCCACCAGGTTAATGTCAACCCAGAACATCGGAACTTACTTCGTTTCCTTTGGTGGGAAAATGGCAACCTGGACAGCGAACCGATCGAGTACAGTATGACTGTTCATCTGTTTGGCGCCACTTCTTCGCCGGGCTGTGCAAATTTTGCATTAAAGAAGACCGCAAGTGACTATGAAGGTCAATATGGAACTGAAGCAGCCAACTTTGTTAAGAACAACTTGTACGTCGATGATGGCCTGAAGTCAGTGTCAACACCTGAAGCAGCTGTTAGCCTGATCAAGAAAACAAAGTCTCTGTGCCAGAAGGGCGGCTTCAATCTCCATAAGTTTATCTCAAATCACAAGGCCGTGATTGGAACCATTCCCCACGAAGATCGATCAAAGGATCTCCAAACCATGGACATCACCAAGGATATTCTACCAGTTGAGCGAGCTCTAGGTGTTCAATGGTGCATTGAATCCGACACACTCCAGTTTAGAGTTGAGCTGAAGGACCAGCCTTTAACAAGGAGAGGCATCCTGTCGACCGTTAGTTCTGTATTTGATCCCCTTGGCATGCTTGCACCTCTTATCCTGGTAGGGAAGACCATCCTTCAGGAGTTATGTCGGGATGGAGCAGATTGGGATGACAAGGTCCCAGAACCATTACGATCCAGATGGGAAAGGTGGAGAGCTGACCTACCTCTGCTTTCTAGCCTCAAGATCCCAAGATGTTACAAGCCAGAAAGTTTTGGGGAACTCAAATATGTAGAGCTGCACCACTTCTCGGATGCGAGCAAAGATGCTTATGGCCAGTGCTCCTACCTTAGGCTAACAGATCATTCTGACCGTATTCATTGTTCTCTTGTGATGGCAAAATCACGTGTGGCTCCTCTGAAGCCTGTAACGATCCCCAGGCTTGAGCTTACAGCTGCTTTGGTGTCAGTGAAGACCAGTTCTATCCTTCAGAGAGAACTTGAATATGACCAAATCACGGAAGTGTACTGGACTGATAGCAAGGTCGTCATCGGCTACATCAACAATGATGCAAGGCGATTTCATGTATTCGTTGCCAATAGAGTCCAACAGATTCGCGACCATACCTTACCCAATCAGTGGAAGTTTGTGGAAGCAGATCAGAATCCAGCGGACGATGCCTCTCGTGGTCAGAATGCACAGAATCTAATTGAGAACTGGCGCTGGTGGAATGGTCCAGAGTTTCTCTGGAAACCCCTGGAAGACAAGAGCTCACTTGATGGTGCCGAACCCATGTGCATTTCTCCGGATGACCCCGAAGTAAAGAAGATTTCAGTCATGACTACCCAAACTCAAGGATGCTTCTCTCTCTCTGATCGCTTGAAGTACTTCTCCAGCTGGCATAGAGCCAAGCGAGCAGTTGCGGTTTGCCTTAGACTCCAGAAAAAATACAGAACCAGCTCAGAAGGGCAAGACATGGTGGAAACTGAAGAGTCTAAACAGAAGAAGATGGACCAATATATTCCAGTAAATACAGAGGAGCTCCAAGAGGCAGAAACAGAGATTGTCAAAGGCATGTCTAAAGCATGCAGATCTTTCAACTGCAGTCAAGTACCCTGTCATCCTGCCTAGGAAGGGACATGTGACAGACCTGATCATTTCCCACTGTCATGATTCTGTGGAACATCAGGGGCGTGGAATGACACACAACAAAATCAGATCCTCTGGATTCTGGATCATTGGTGGGAGCTCTGCTGTGTCTGATCATGTTGCAAAATGTGTACGCTGCTGAAAGTTGAGAGGAGCAGTGCAGGAGCAGACGATGGCTGATCTTCCAGAAGACCGGGTTCAATCTGCTCCACCCTTCTCTTATTGCGCAGTGGATTATTTCGGACCTTGGTACGTGAAGGAGGGACGTCGTGAGCTAAAGAGGTATGGAGTGCTCTTCACGTGCATGGCATCCAGAGCAGTCCACTTGGAAGTTGCAAATTCTCTCACAGCTGATTCTTTTATTAATGCTTACCGCCGCTTTGTTGGCCGTCGCGGCCCAGTCCGCCAGATCCGTTCAGATCAGGGAACGAACTTCGTTGGTGCGAAGAACGAACTTCAGAAGGCCCTCTCAGAATTAGACCATGTCCAAGTAAGACAAGAGCTTCTAAAAAGAAACTGCGACTGGGTAGATTACAAAATGAATGCCCCCCATGCCAGCCATATGGGAGGTGCCTGGGAGCCCCAGATTCGATCTGTGCGGAACGTTCTCGCAGCCCTACTGAGACGCCATGGATCGCAACTTGATGATGAATCCCTTAGTACTTTCATGGTTGAGGCTGAGTCAAT
>JAEMPF020003630.1:7500-15916 GCA_022496165.2 Catalaphyllia jardinei | reverse complement strand
CTATAACCGCAGTTCAAATATGAATTACAGTTTCATATACACGTTACATCATTTCACTCCTTACGGGAGATATGAACTCACTAAATTGACCTTGCTCCCAATGTGTGGCTTCATAGCTCAGTTGGTAGAGCATCGCACCGGTATCGCGGAGGTCATGGGTTCGAATCCCATTGAAGCCCTGATTTTTTTCAGGCTTCTTCTTTCCAGTTGCTTAAATTGGAAAATTTACTGCGAGGATCATACTTCACTTGCATGCTACAGTTCATCAATCTACAGGTAAATCAAATAGATTAATTTTGCCTCGCTAAGCGTTAAATGAACTTCAATGACTCGAATGAACTGAAAATAGTCACAGAATGAGCCCATGAAGTTGTCCGTAAACTGATATATATTTTGTAGGTCAGTACTCCGGTCATTATTACCCAAAAGTGCGCCATTTCTATAATTTTCGCTAAAAACTTACATGTGGCAGTGTAAACCTAATAAATCTAAAAAAAATATCTGTAAGCGAAGATTAAGTTCAGGGTCCGATTAGGGCCGATCCGCACTAGCAGAAAATTTGTTTATTTAGACAAAATTTCTGTCATCACCAACGTTCTACAAGTGCGGATGGTTTGTTGCGACTTGACAAATTTTGGCCGAAGCGGACAAAACTTCAAACGCACCTCCGACAAAATTTGTCCCGGGTAAAAAATTGGACAAAATCGTTTAAGTAACAAAATTTTGTTTCTCTTGTCATTAATATGTCAAAAAGCTTTTAACGGTTTAAATTTAGCATCTCAGTTGTTTCTCGTGTTGCGAAACTAGATTTTACAACTTTTGCAGTGGACAAAATGAATCCTAATAGTTCATGGAATTTAAATCTCATTGCAAGCTATCCTTTATATGGACAGCCGAATTCTGCGAGGCTCTGGAACGTGCCCTCATACGATGACCAGTTTGGCTACCCACATAGAAGCTTTGAGAATGGAGCGACATTTCAAACACGCCAGTTGCCATCCGACGAAAGAGAAGAGGTCATTGCACAAGAGGCACAAGTGCAGGCCCAAAAGCAAACGACTGGAAGCGGCACTTAAGGAATATATAATATATAATATTGACAATGTTAACACAACTTGAAGACTTTACCTTGTCAATGCGGATGCAATAGACGAGACAAAAATTGTCGCGACAAAATTTGTCCTTAGATTTGCCACGGACAATCGCGATTTTGTCTCCTAGTGCGGTCGGCCGTTACATGTAAATATATGAAGAAGATGGCGTATTGTGAGTAAGCGGTTTGCAAATGTTAATACTCATTCCTTGAGTGCTGAAACCCATACATGCAGCCGAAGATAAACACAGTGAACAAGAAGTAAACAAGAGAACATGCAGCTGAACTTAGATAAACTCAGTCAGTAAACACGAGCCAAACAAGAGACCAAACCCATGCATGCAGCCGAAGATAAGCATAGTGAACACGACTAAACAAGGGACGTACGCGCAACTCTTCCAAACGTTAATTAAAAGATTTCATAGCATTTTTTTACAATTTATTGACATGTGTTGGTTTTTTTTTTAATTTCTACGTCCACCATTCTTCCAAAGAGAGCTGTCTTGTTAAGATCGTGATAGCGTTATGTCTATCTCAAAATAGATTTTGTATGAAATCATATGTTTTCGAAATATCTGCCTCGTCTCGCTGACTAAATTGAGCCAAGAAGTCTCGACTAACTGACTTACGCTATAAATACATAGCTTCTTTGTAGCAAGATTAACTGTTGTTAACTGTTCAGTTTCGGATGTGACGTTTGCCACCGTCAGCTGTATACACATTGTCGTAAAGAAGACAATATTAAAAGGGTACTTCGCTGTGATATGTGCCTAATAAATCTCTTCAATATTCTTTTATACATCAATGAAGGTGTACCGCGGAAATTTGTTTCATTGCAATGTTCATTGCAAGGTACATGGAAATTTCCACGTACCTTGAAATAAAACATGTGGCAAGGTACGTGGAAATTTCCATGTACCTTGCGATGAAACAGATGGCAAGGTACATGGAAATTCCATGTACCTTGCCAAGGCATATGTTTCGTTGCAAGGTACATGGAAATTTCCATGCACCTTGCCAAATGTTTACATGTGAGGTAAATTGCTTGCGAGGTACATGGAAAATTCCATCGACCTGGCGATGAAACAGATGGCAAGGTACATGGAAATTTCCATGTACCTTGCCAAGGCATATATTTCGTTGCAAGGTACATGAAAATTTCCATGTACCTTGCCAAATGTTTACATGTGAGGTAAATTGCTTGGGAGATACATGGAAATGTCCATGTTTCCCGCAGGTTTTGTATTTTACATGCGTTACCTTTGGAAGAAATCGTGCTCTTTGAGATAAATTTTACCACACGAAGTAACTTTTTGGCAACACTTAACTTTTTCTTTGGAAATCATGCCAGCCTTAATTCGCTTTTAACCACATTGGCAAGAATTTCATTAAAGTGGCTGATTATTGTCAAAAAATTTGCATTTTGGAATATCCCGTTTGTTTTTAGAACGTGTTTCGTGGGCTAAATTGTTTCAGCAATTTGTCCACTAAAACACAGGACGTTTAATAAAACAGTGAAAGATGGCAAAAGAAACAGATTGAAAAATAAGTTGAATTATTTTAAGTTGACTTTTCACTTACCGCGATGCTATAATGATTATGAAACTGGCTTGGGACGAATTTGTTTGAATTGTTGTAAATGTCGGATGGGAGCAGTTCACATAATATTTTGCCGCTCATTATGTCGGAGAATGCAGCCAGGTTAAAGGAGAAACATGACGGTATGTTAACACAAGTAAACCCACACTGGCTGCCTTTCAGAACATAATCTGAACCAATCTTGGTGATGTTGAGGAAGGAGAATTTGTGAGCCTTAAATTTGGCGTGAGCCATTCCTCTCTCTGTGCCTCGGCTGAGGGTTTTACCACCAACATCAATGACTTCAATTCATAGAGATAAAATAAACATATCAAGAAGTAAATAAAAGCGCGGTTCTGAAAACTCGAAGGAAAAAGTGGATTGTGTTTAAAGTGATGTCTTAATTTACAAAAGTGGAAAACTTTACCCCTAGAACCATTTGAAGAAGAGACAAGTCTAACCAATACAAGCAGATAGTTGCTTAGTCCATAAATTCGAGGTCCCATTTTCTGTTCTGATGCTTAACAAGTTTCACCGGAAGACTAAAAATTAAAAACAGTAAGTGTATTGTGCATGTTTGTGTCATATTTCGTGGCAGTGAACAGCAACGTTATTGGCGTATTGTTTGATGGGTATTTCAAATTATTTGTTTAGTTAATGGTTACCTGTACTTTATTTTTATGGCCAATTATATTGTGCCAGCCAACGAGTACAAAAAGAGGAACATGCATAATATATTTGTAAAATTCTTTTCCTTGACATATAAGCTATTTATTTGGATTTTCTTCTGCCATAAACTATTCCTTTAATATCAAAGAAACCGGGAAAAATAAATTGAGAAATACGTTTGAAATCTAGGCTGTGGAGGAATGTGATAATATTTAATTTTGTTCTGCAGAGTACGTTGCATGGACGTCATTAACAAGTAAATGAATGGTTTCCTCCTAACCTGAAATACAAACGCCGCTACATATCACTCCCGGCCACCTGTCATCGTCCTTCAGCGTAAAAACGTGGACAAATAACATGTCAGAAATGCGTGGTAAACCGTGTAGCCGGCCCATAAGATTGGGTAGACAAGCAGCGATACAGTGTTAATATTAGAGCTCCGGCGGCCCAAAAAGCTGCGAAGCGGAACTCCATATCCATATAGGAAAGAAAATTAATTTATTTTCTCATGGTTAGCGTTGCTAACGGTATTAAACACAATTTTGCAAAGGACCGGAAACGAAAATGGTGCTGGAGTACGTAGGACCTGCAAAAGGTTGGATCAGCCAAATACAGAGAGACTAGAAAACAATGATGCAAGGCTGACAGTATGTGGAAAACTTTCTACGTAGTGTCAGCCTTGCATCACTGTATTTTAACGGTATTCTTCGTAGACGCGTACGCACGATGGCGGAGATTTCTTCTGATTTACTCTGCCTCGTCATCAGCCAAAATAGCTCAAAAAAGAAATAAACAGGGAAAGTGTTAAGCTTTATACTGTCAAGAAAGAAAAGAGAAGCAAACAAACAGTAAGAGCAAAAATGTAAAAAAATAAACAGTGACCCGGGCAGTAATCCTTCAACCGATCCAGCGCGAGTGGCCGAGAACGTTATTTTTCTTTTCTGTGAGCAGTTTCATATATAACCAGGTTTCAAGTGATTTTGGTCTAAACAATGTCTTTATGATCAATATTTGGTTGTTTAATGCCTACCCTTGAGCTAGTTCTAAGGATGCTAGTTCCAGCCCAACTAAACATCAATCAACTCTTACCTTGTTAGAATGCTGATCATGATTGTCATTAGTTAAGTCGCAAGTCCAGAAAGAGTTGCAAGTCTAGAAAGCGCCCAAGTAAATGCGTCCGTTCCAATGTACGTTGTAATTAAAACAAACGAAATAAATCTATCACACCCCGATTAATTCTCTAAGTAGTTATAGCTAAGTAGTTATAGCTATTCGCATCCGCAAAGTTAGTCAAGGATTAAAATTTATATAATTTTTCACTTACCGCGATGCTATAATGATGATGAAACTGGCTTGCGGCGAAGTTTTTTGAATTGTTGTAAATGTCGGAAGGGAGCAGCTCACATAAGATTTTTCCGCTCATGATATTGGAGAACGCAGCGAGGTTAAAGGAGAAACATGACGGTATGTTAACACAAGCAAGCCCACACTGGCTGCCTTTCAGAACATAATCTGAACCAATGTTGGTGATGTCGAGGAAGGAGAATTTGTGAGCCTTAAATTTGGCGTAAGCCAATCCTCTGTCTGTTCCTCGACTAAGAGTTTTACCACTAACATCAGTGACTTCAATTATAGTTATAAAGAGGTAAAGAAATCAACATGTATTATGAAAACCATAAGGGAAAAACGGACTGTCACTAAAGTGATGTGTTGAACTACAAAAAGAGGAAAATTTACCTTTAGAACCATATGAAGAAGACACAAGTATCACGAATATAAGCATTTAGTAAATTCTCAGCTCTGACTATTGCATTTCTAGCTTTTTGATTGGCTAAAAAGCTCCGACTATGAGCCATAAATAGTCTGAGTTTACGTCATATGGAAAATAGTGCGCCAAGTTTAAAATTTTTCGCTTTACAAAATTGTGGAAATAAAAATCGGCGGCAAAACCCGGTTTGAGGATTTACTAAAACAATTATTCCATTCGCCCTTATTGGCTATGAAGTGATTATAACTAACTCGCGCTACGCGCTCGTTGGTTATTTTATTACTTCATATCCAACAAGGGCGAATGGAAAAATTGTTATATAGTTGCTTAGTTCATAAATTCGGATGAATTCCATTTTCTGTTTCGATGGAAACCAATGACTGAAAATTAAGAACGATAAGTTTCAAGCATCTTTATATCCAATTACGAGGCAGTAGACAGCAACCTAATTGGGTTATGCCTTGATATTGCGGATTAAGATATTTGCTTAATAGCTACCTGTACTGGGCATTTATAGCCAATTACATGCTGTTAGTCAACAAGTTTTAAGAGAGGAACATACAAGGATAATGTATTTTTTAGCAATGTAGAAAATAAAGTTCCTGTTTTAAATAAGATTCCAGGACGAAAACCTATTTATTTAGAGTTTTTACGACTTTAGACTCTACCTTTATATAAAAGAAACTGGAAAAGAAACAAATGGGGAAATATTTTAAAATCTAGAAATTTTTGGTTGGTACGTTATGTATGGGGAACTATATTCTCCCTAATATAATTAAGACACTGTACTAACGTTGCTTGAGAGAGTAACTTGCTTGCTGTACTCTAATGTTTGACGTACTTCACTTGCTTTATGTACCTTACTTGCTTGATGTACTCTACTTGCTTGATGTACTCTACTTGCTTGATGTACTCTACTTGCTTTTATACAATAACCCAAGTTATTCTCGCTTTTTGATTGGTTCTAGCCTATGATATATTAGAGGACAGATGCACGATTGACGTCATCATTACAAAGCTTTCCCTCTGCCGTTTTAAAATGGCGGAAAGTTTTGAGAATTAGGATGATATTTTACGTGACTGGGCAAAAGATAAGGTACAAAAAAGTATTGCCGAGGAATTGAATAGGTTTGAGAAGCCATAAAACGAAAGATAAAGCCGTTTCTTTTTAAAAAAAAATGATACAGAAATAACTTTCTAGCAGCCTCAGTCGGCAGTTGAGCGCGACTAAACGACGCACAAACTTGGTCTTGGTAAGTCGAGAACCACTCCGTTTTCTCGAATTTAACAAACCCAATAAACAAAATGTTTCTGAGATTAATTCAAAACATCACTTCTTAAAATTGGTAAAATAAAATACATAACCTTGCTTTCCGATGCGAATGTTCTTGTCTCTTTCAGGCCACAGCAGCGAGCTAAGTACAGCTAAGTACAGCTCACAGTCAAGAGCATCGCAGCTAAAATGTGTCTCCGACACTATATCAAGCTGATTTGAAAGTCACCAACCACAGAAGACAAAAATCTCTACCGTCATTTACGCTCGTTTCATTCAAAACTCGAATCAAATGGCCTCTAGGTTGACCGCAACCACAAGTTTTCCGAGACTATTTTTTCAACTCCTGCAATTTTCAAGACAACGTCCAAGCTTTTCGGCTCACAGGGCTGCTCCAATGACAAAAACTGACTTGATCATTCCAGCATTTTCTTCAAGATTTGTAGATTTTGCAGTTCAATTCTGCTTTAGCTGTAAGTTTTCATTCCACGAGAAGCGACGCTCGAGTCAGGTTTGACAGTGGCGTGATTTTTCTCGACCAATCACAATTCTTTGCTACGCATAGCAACCAATGAAACTGCTTCATTTTGAATGTATAGATCACGTCAAATGGCTTTTTTCGTGCAAAGGCGGCCGGGGGCAAAGGCGGGGCAAAAGGCCGGCTTTCGCGTTATATTAAAATGTTTTGAAACAAAAAAAGGCTTTTCGTTATTATATAAAACAAATAGATTCCATGTTACCGTGCGTCTGATTCAGTAACAGATCACAGAAGACGTCAAAATGTGGTAAGAATATCAGTGACACACTCGGCTACGCCTCGTGTGCCACTTTTTTGTTCTTACCACATTTTGACGTCATCTGTGATCTATTACTGAACAGATGCACGGCAATATGGAATCTATTTGTTAAGCTGTACTCTACTTGCTTGATGTGCTCTACTTGCTTGACGTACTTTTAATGCTCCAAGTGTCTGCCTACTTGTTACGCAGATCAATACTTAAACATGACATACAGCACATGGACTGAATGTAAAAATAGAGATCCTGTATTTGGTTTCCAAGCAAGCAGGCCTCATTTAGAAACAGGAGAGAGATGCGCAAAACACAAATGTTATTCTAATTCAATATTCTAACAGAACAAAAAACTGATATGAATTAACCTATTACCAGCTGAAGGGTTATGGTCCACCCCAGCATGTTTCAAACGGAAGCATGCAAATCCAGCCAGATATTAAGTACCTTCTACAGCTTTAATAATATTAGACATGGTAAAAGACAAATATATAATTTTTTAGGTTTTAAACAGAGCTTCTTGAACTTGATAAATTGATTGCAAACTCCAAGCCAAGGTACTCCCATGTGAAAAGGCTGTGGATGCTTGTCTCTTAATTAATATGGGTTCTGAAAAGAGGACTGTGGTATTATCATTTTTCTCATGATGAGGTCACTAGAGATGTAGATTTGCAACGCATCAACTACTCAGCCTGCTGGGTCTTCATCAGGCAATAAGGCTAACTGATGATTAGGAAGTACCATTTATATCACAAGGGGGCTTGATGAGCAATCAAAATTTACAATAGCATTATAGCATTTCTTACAGCAGGGCCACAGTGAGAAAATTTTGACTGAGGCAATTCCACAGTTAAATTCTCTTCCTAAGTATTTAGCAACATATTAATTTCTACTATCAACAGAAATGGAAACAAAAATGACTGAGGCAATTGCTTGAGTTTGCCTCATACTGGCTACAGCCCTGACTTAAGGTATTCAAGGAAGTGTGTTTTAGGATGGCCTGGGCCCTGGGGAGGAGGTCGTCCCAGGAATCAATAAAAGCTTGAGCCACATATAGATTAGTCTCCTTCAGGGCCGCGTTGTTCAAAGCCCGATTAAGCTAACCCACGGTTAGCAATAATATTTATCTTAGTTTTGTAACCTTTTGGCTAGATAATCTATTTATATTGTTTGCCCTTCAGTTTTGAGCTGAAGTAATCTCAAACTACACCGAAAGAAAAAACTAATGCTTCAGTTAAGGTTTA
>JAEMPF020003630.1:0-2500 GCA_022496165.2 Catalaphyllia jardinei | reverse complement strand
ACAGTTAACGTTCTTTTCAGGTAAGCAAGTAGTTGCTCAAGACATGTACGTGCGACCTTTTCATCGCTCTCCATTTTGCTGTTGATTTCTTTCCTGATAATTTTAATCTTCTGCATTGGAGTTTTTCTCGCCACATCGTCCTAGATTCCTAATATTTCTATCATTTCGACTAGGCCGCCCTCATCTTGATCAAACAGTTGTTCGCGAAAACACGCCGTACGGTAAAGCAATTTTTAAAACACAAACGCATAGTGAAAAGACAGACAAGTCAATCTATCCGTTTCACCGACTTTACAACGGAGGTTAGTTTATCTGCCACAATGACTCAATTGCCTTACTCTGACTGCTGTAAACCCCTTTTACCAGCTTCCACTTTTTCCACTGATGGGTCACTTGGCCCGAATTGAGACTTTACTTGTCGATCCAGTCGCTCAAAGTTCTGGAACAAAATCCACAAATTCTTCTTCCCATAATACCAGGAATTGCCCTTTGAACTTGTGTTATATAATAAACCAAGCTATCCTTGCATTTTGATTGGTTCTCGCCTATGATCTATTAGAGGACAGTACACGGTTGACGTCATCCGTACAGAGTTTTTTCCTCTGCTGTTTTAAAATGGCGCAAAGTTCTGTGAATTAAGATAATATTTTACTTGACTAGGCAAAATACCAGGTACAAAAAAAGTCTTGCCGAAGCATTGAACATGTTCAAGAAGCAGGAAGAAGGAAGATAAAGCCGTTTCTTTTAGAAAATGATGCAGAAGATGATCTCAGCCGGCAGTCTAGCGAGACTAAACCACGCACAAAATTGGTCTTGGTAAGCCGAGAACCATTGGTTTATCTCGAATTTTACAAACCCAATCAAAATGTTTCCGAGATTAATTTATTTAAAAAAAATTCAACTTTTCCCGATGTCAAAATAACTGTTGACACACTGATTGATGTCAGGAGTGAAACATCAAAACTTTACTTCTTAAAATCAGATAAAACAAACACATAACCTTGCTTTCCGATGCGAATATTCCTGTCCGTTTCAGGGCACAGCAGCGAGCTAAGTATAGCTAACCACAGCTTATGGCCAACAGTATCGCAGCTCAAATGTGTCTCTGACATTACATTAAACTGATTTGAGAATCACCAACCTCAGAAGACAAAAATCTCCGCCGTCATTTGCGCTCCTTTCATTCAAAACTCGAAGCAAATGGCCTCTAGGTTGACCGCAACCACAAGTTTTCCGAGGGTACTTTTTCATCTCTTGCAATTTTCAAGGCAACTTCCAGGCTTTTCGGCTCCCGGGCACAAAAACTACCTTGATTTTTCCAGCATTTTCTTCAAGATTTCTCCAGTTCAATTCTGCTTTCGCGGTAAGTTTTCATTCCACGAGAAGAGACGCTCGAGTCAGGTTTGACAGCAATCTCGTTCCCAGAGCTTCGTTCCCCTAACCAGCGGTCGGAACAAGAGCTCTGGGAGAATCCATTTTAAAATAACAATGGGAAATAACCGTATTCTGGTTATCCGGTTCACTGCGCAGTCTCAGGCTATTTCATGCTATGGCGCATGCCTGAAATGGTTGCTTCCAGTGCTCTCGTTTCCCGACCGCTGGTCAAGGGGAACGAAGCTCTCGTAACGAGATTGGTTTGACAGTGGCGTGATTTTTCTCGACCAATCATAGTTCTTTGCTATGCTAATGAAATTGCTTAATTTTGTATAGATCATTGATGGCTTTTTTCGTCTTCGCCAAAGTGGACAAAGGCGGGGCAAAGGCCAACTTTCGCGTTATATTAAAATATTCTGAAATAAACAAAAGCTTTATGTGTAGTAATTTGTTCGTTATTATCTAAAACAAATAGATTCCATATTTCAGTGCTTCTGTTCAATAATAGATCACACAAGACGTCAAAATGTGGTAAGAACATCAGTGACACACTCGGCTATCGCCTGGTGTGCCACTTTTTTGTTCTTATCACATTTTTACTCCTCTGTGATCTATTACTAAACAGACGCACGGCAACACGGAATCTATATTGAGCGTGCTGGTGGGATCGCCAAATTGTTACCCACGGATAATAAAATCACAGTAAAAACGCTACACTTCTAATATTCTCTTTGTCGCTGAACAAACTCATACAGAATTTTATTACGTTTTTGACCGCTTTTCTTCTCGCGTGAACTGTCCACGATGTAAGAACTCTAGACACATGTCATACGTCACGAACGTCACCCTAACATTTATTGTACCAGAAAGTCCTCACCGGGCATTTGGTTATTACAACAATCATCCTCGGTACGTGAACCTAGATTGGCAAAGTGGCATCGTTTGCTATAAGCTGGCGTAAAATTTTATGCCAATAGTGTGAAGTTAATGGAGCTCCCAGTTTTTTGTGTAATTGATTGAAAGAGTTGTGCTAAATAATAAATGAAGTTGCACATTTTGTTATGCTTTCATAGAATTTAAACACGACATAAAAACCAAATTAATGGAAAGTAAATTAAGTTGTATT
>JAEMPF020024809.1:7500-12254 GCA_022496165.2 Catalaphyllia jardinei | reverse complement strand
ATAAATCTTAGTAACTTTTGGAAATTTGATTTAATTACCATTTTTGCTATTAATTAATGTCCCTGAAATAAATTTCTCACAAAAATCAATTCTAAAATGCAAACAACATAATCAAAACCCCCTAGTAATTGATGATCCTGCAAAATTTGTTCAGGGTTTCAAAATTTATACACTCCTTAATTTAATTAACAAACTGTTTATTTCCAGAACTTCAAGTAGTATTAGTTGTACCAGCTTCGACTAACGAGTATTAAAACAGACTCCCAAATTTATTTGGCACAGAGTGAGTGTCGACAATTAGAAATTTCATTTGTTGTTAGATATGAAGAGAACTAATAACCAGCTGTCATTTAAAATATTCTGGATCAATGTATGTTTCTGGGAAACTGGCCACCTACCCCTCCCCAAACCTAACATTACCCCTTACTTCATGCTTGCAGCAAAATGCTAGGTTTGGAGAGGGGTAGGACAGTTTCCCAGAAACATACATTGATCCAATATTCTCATTCCAACAACAAGTACATTCCACATTAAACCCGAGAGGTTGAATTTTCCATCACATGCACACAGCAGTTGTCTTTCTCCACCCTGACCCTACAAAAAATGTGTCACGAATTCATCTACAGTATTTATTCCTTGAAGAATAAGCTTAAAACAGAGATTAATTCAAATGTAGAAAACTCAAACCAAGGTCACCTCCAGCCTCGCTTGCATTCATGGCCAGTTAACTAAGCACACAACTGTAAAATGGCTTTTTTTGTGTCAATTCACAGGGAATTCAATTCAAAATATTGATAATAGTGCAAGTAAAATATCAATCAAGGACCTCAAATGTTGAAAACAAATGCTTGAGTTTCCAAAAAAGTGCGCAAGATCATTTTACCATTATTTGTGAGTCGATCTTACGTTTTCTCTTTTTGTTTACGTAACTTTTGAAGCATTTGAAATATATTTATATCCAGAAAAGTGATTCAATGCAAAAGCAAATCCCATCTGCATGAACAAAACACTCCAGCCATATCTTTTATTTCGTTGTTCTGATTGCAAGTGAATAATTTTGCCTGGGTATGTAAGACACTGCAAACATTTCGCTCACTCCTTTAATAATTCATTATTTAACTTCCAAGAGTGGGCTCCCAGTGTTTACTTGAAGTATCAACCAATTGTAATTTCACAGATCATGCAGTCTGAATTACTCATTGACACTTCCCAAAGTGTATAATTGCAATTCTCCCCACAGTGTAGATCTTGAACTCAATTCCTCTGATAAAATTTAGTTGTCACAAAAAAAGATCCAAGTAACCAAGAGTGCACGATGTCTCTGGTTTCATGGATACACAACACATGGCCGACAATACATGTATGTTTAGAATGGGCAAGAGAACCTTGAAATAAGGAAAGCATAGACCCCTAATCATACTGCAACACAACTGTATCAAGCAAATCTAGGTATTTTCTGAAGTGCATAAATAGAAATTACCTGCCAGATAAATTCTTGGATGAACTCATGAAGGAGGCCCTGAACAACTGCTGGAGCTGGAAATAGGCAGTGCGGCATGCCAGCAAGAACCAAAACAAACTAAGACACAATAGTTTGATTCTTTGTATAAAATTTGCCTAGGGACGATGATGTGACATCACTATCATCATATGTATTATATGTCCTTAACGAGTATCCTCAGTCGAACATGCATACAAGAAAGTTGAAAACGAGCCATAGTCACAACACCTTTCACAAACAAAAAGAAATACCTATTCAAACCATCTGACACAATGGTCAATGTTCATCATATCTTTTCTTTGAAACTGGCACAGTTTCTGCATTATCATTCTGTCCAGATGAACTGCACTTCTTTTTACAAAGGAATGTTTCTTCCACATAATACAACTAGTGTACTGGACTAACAGTAATTAGAAATATATGACCCTAGTTTATGTTTACAGAAATATCCTTGCATCCCTGTGGTTTTGCATGATCAATGATGTGTTTAGCAAAACAACGTTCTCAAGCGGAATTTAAGATAACAATGTACGGTTGGATACAATAAGAATTGAAATCCGATTTACACAAACAAGTATCAAGTGGAGGGCGATGCTCTTAACCCTTTACTCCCTAAGAGTGACTTACAGATTTTACTCTGTCTAACGCCAGACGATTTACTCGTCAAAGGGAGACCCCTTGGGGCTAAAAGGGTTAAAAAAGTATCTCCCTTAACCCTTTACTCGCCAAGAGTGACTTACAGATTTTACTCTGTCTAACGCCAGACGATTTTACTCGTCAAAGGGAGACCCCTTGGGGCTTAAAGGGTTAAGTTTAATATGGTGCATCATGTTAGCTTCATGAAGCCAACACGTTTTCCACTCTAACTTTTGATTGGTGCATAGGACAATGCTCAAGCTTGACCGAGAACTGGGGTTAACTATGCCCAGAAAGGGTATTTTTTCCCTTTTTCCTTTCTTTCTTCAACTAATCACATTTGTTGATTTACCTGAAATTAATAAATCCTTGCTCTCATGTGGACCATTATCTTACAATTAGCATAGCGACTTTGTAGGCAATTAGCTATGATTAACTCACTTGATGTATGTTCTAAACCTTATCAGACCTTGTACATTTTGCCAAGTAAAAATAATTTTAGCTGGAAACCTATTCCTATTCCAGGGCACAAAATTGTTCCCAGATACAAGTTCCTAGGTGCTTAGATTTTCCATTCTGGTGCCTGTTTAAAAAGAGTTCATCTGTATCTAAAAATAGAGAAGTGTATATGCCGGAAACGTCTTGTATGAAGAAAACCTCTGTTCATATTGGGAATATGTGAATAAAATAGTTTTGTAATCTTTAGGTTTGAGATTTTGCTTTGGCTTTACGGGCCGAAAAGTTTCCAGGGCTTTCAAGAAACAGGCTAATGAGGCCCTGTTAGTGGATGTATTTATGTCCTCATCTGAGTGTACTTTTTTATCTTTGCTTGTTTGCAGCTTGACCATTTTATTTTGTGCTTCTTTGTCGCACTGTTTTATTGAGATTTCTAAGCACCCAATGGCTAGTCTGTAGTGTACAGCTATTTTGATATAAACACACATGTTCTTTTTGCAAACTCTCATTAAAATAGCTTGGTTGATGCTATAACTGGCTGAGTAGGAATTTTTTGCTCTCTGCTCCTTGAACTTTGTTGAGTGCTAGCATATCTTGCACAGAGTAGAACAGAGCCCATCCAGAAAAGCAACAACAAAAACATATCACTGAATGTGAAATTGGGTTGACGGGCCTACATGATAAATGCTAAACTGTACAGTATGACCCCCAAAATATATCCAAACCCAATAACATATGCAGCAAGGCATTTCTTTAAACATCCATATACAGCATGTTCCAGTAATTATTCCTTTCGATGGGAGGTTAAACTAAAGCACGCTAATGTGCTGTATATGCTGTTCAATGTTAGTTGTACATAATCATTCCCTTTAAGAAATCTCTGAGACAAAAAGCGTCACAAAAGGAAACAAAAAGTTACAACAACAAAAACTTTTTCTTTGTGCTCCTCACTAGTCTCTGTTAAAAGATTAAAAAAGATCATGTGTACAACAACACATCAGCAGAATACTATTAGTAGTAAAACACCTTTACATTGTATAATGGATCGGCTGGCCATTATTCTTAGCCAGTTATTTACAGGTCACGTTGTGGGCTCTTGGCAATGAAAAGGATAACAAAAACACCTTAAATGGTAATTGAAATTCAGCTGCCAAATTGGCAACTTTTGTGGACATCATGAGGGATCAAATTATATTCACTGCATTGTGGTGACAGAGTTTTTTTGTTCAAACTGGGTCACACTGATGTCATTCAAGAGTATTTTGTTTGGTTGTTTTTTGTCACTGAGCTGGGCTTGTCAATAGAGCTGAAAATCCATTGTTTTAAACAGTTATTATTATACAGTGAACTTTCCAACTCTTCGTATTGACCTAAAGCATACAGTGAATTTTCGAAATCAAAGCCAGTGACGTCATAACTGCAGATTTTACAATAAGCCTGTTAAGGACACTCAAGGTCACAGGCAATTATGTCAAGTTTGCATGCTTTGCGTTGCTTCCCGCCAGTGAAGAAGCAAAAACATGACTTCCATTTTCTTTTTTAGTTCAATGTATAATAAAACAATTATTAGATTTGGTTTTTGTTGTATCCAGAATAATCAAAGTGTCAGTAAGAGTTATCAGCCTCACCGTTCAACTTCGGCTGATAACCCTTACCTCGATCTTGATTATTCTAGATATCATTGAAACCTCATCTTATAATAATATATTGCATAATTATTATTTATAAAATTATTTGTCACGAAACCATGACAAGTTTTCCATATGCTGCAGATCTCAAAAAAGATTATTTTGTTTCAGTCTACTCAATTGCATTGTTGATGTCTACAAGATTTGGAAGTTATCAGTTCTAAGCTGTCTGTTCTTAAGCGGCTTAAAATGGTACTGCTAGAATATGATCATTGGTGAGAGCACAAACAAACTCAGTCTTTCTTTTAAAATTGTTGTTTAATTGCAAGCTTGAAAACCTATAGGTGGCTCAGGTTGAAGTTGTTGCACAGTATATTACAAGTTTTACTTGTAATATACTTTGACCAAAGTAAATTATCGTGACTAGATTCTTGTAGTTAAAATCAGTGAAAAGGGCTGAACGTGTGCTCAGATGTAAATGTTCATACTTGGAGATCCAAATTACAAGGGTGTGTGTAGTGCTGTTTTTAGGT
>JAEMPF020024809.1:0-2500 GCA_022496165.2 Catalaphyllia jardinei | reverse complement strand
CGAAATAAGGTGAGCTCTCAGGGTAATCTTGATACACAGCTTCGATTTCATAAGTCAAGCTGTCTGTGTCTGTAAACAATAGTTTAGCATTATCTCCATATTTCTTTTTAATGTTGTTGTATTGAAAATCATACATCAATGTCTTACTGAGATCCAAGATGCACATTCCCACATATGCCGGCCTATTCAGAGTAAGCGTTTCTTTGATCTTATGCACAACCACTAGATTCTCAATGAAGATCTTACTACTAATGTAAGTTGGTTTACTGGTTAATTTTAATAATTTCTTTTCATCAGTAACCAATCTGACATCTACTCGCTTTCTGATATTTTCCATTGTCTTCCCGAATACACTGTTATTCATCAACTTGAAGAAGTCTTTCTCAAAAGCATTCTTGGCATTCTTCCGTTTCTCGGTATTGAAATTAATATACTGTTTCAACCAAGGGGATTGATTGAACTTGAGTACTCGATGGACTTTGGTAACCCTCAAACCGAGATCAATATATAATTGAAGGTTTCTATAGTGTAAAACATACTTTTCTTTTTTCCCCAAGGTTGGTATAAGCTTGTGGACCAGACCGGTTGATATATTATATTTCTCAGATATGTTTTTGCAATACTCAGATAACATATCATTGGTTACTTTCACCTTTTCTGCTGCAAGCGGGTAATCATTATGGAGACTGGGTAATTTTTTTGGATACTCAAGATCAACTTCTGCTATAAAACCTTTCTCACTATCTTCTTTATACTTGGCAAGGTCTATCTTATTGATCTGCTTTTCAGTCATCTATCTAAATCCACCTGTCGGTAGATACTGGCTCATAGCCCAACCATAGAGGTTATTAGCATCAAGATACATGACATACTTCATGGGCGCCTTCTCATCATATTCTTTCATGTATTTATTATTTGCTTTACCATAACGATTGGCAATATAGCTAATACCACCACGCAGTCCCATTTCAATGAATTGGAACATATCAATATCAGTCATAAGCTCTAATTTGATGTCTGTCATCTTAAGCATAGCATCCCATGATAAACCAGGAGATGTGAAATAATGGCATGGGTCCAATTTATAATATTCAAGACATGTTCTCCTAAAGTTTTTAAATACATCAGCTAATAGGAGGATGTCAGATGTAAGGTATAGGTCATGGTACTCTCCCATATTTTTTAGAGAGAATGTATTCCACACATTTTGAGCATGTTTATAATCTTCATCTGATATATGCTCATTGTTCAGTATGTTGTAGAATTCTTCTTTTGATGGAAGTTGTTCTTTGAACTTTTCAAAACTATCCATGTAGTTATAAGGGTAAACTCCTTTCCTAGCCAACAGATCTAGCTCTTTACCCTCAAATACTTCAGAGGTGTATTTTAATGATTCTCTTGGTACATTACTTACTAGTTTTTCCTAGACTGGAACTCATGAATTGGAAACTATCAAGGAACATTAAGCTATTACCCAACATGAAGGCCATATATTTCTCCATATTATTCGGGATGGCATTGATTGTCATCTGTTGCTCCTCACCCTTCTTATTTGTGTATGTATGTTTCTTAACAATAGCTCCAATCTCCTGCATGATAAAATGAGAGTCATACCCGCGGAGATTATGAAATATAACTGGTATTTTTACTTCTTGTGGGTTTACTCTGAGTTTCAAATTACAATCTTGATAAGTTGAGCCTCTATATTTACCAGTGATATAACAGTGGTCTCGAACTCGAATATCTTTATCAGTATATTTTTTATCACAAATATGACATTCTTCAGCTTTTTGAAATTTCTCTTCATCATCTTTCTTCATTCTCAATGGTTTATTGAATTCTTTTTTCATCAATCTCGTACAATATTTAACTTCTTCCAACATGGCTTCCATGAATTTATGAACGGCCTTTTTACCCCTATACGTTTTAGCAGGTTTGCTGTATTTATCATTATAGCAACACACGACCTTATAACCGTATCCACAGTCTGTATGCTTCTGGTATGCCTCAGTGTATGATTTATCATTATTAGGTTGACAACCAGATATCTTTTCTGTTAAAGCCTCGAAGTCTGCATAGATCACAAATGGCACAGGCTGTTGTTTATTATGATTATTGTATTTTAGGATATTGTTATCTTCATCAGGCATTTTTACTGCTTGTGCTCCATTGACTTGAATGCCATTATCTTTGTGATTGTTCAAGACTCTTTCAGAGCTGAAACACTGAAGACAATGCATGCAGAAGTGCTTCTTATGCTCACACTTCGTTTTGTTGAACATAAACCTGTTGAAATCTTTGATGAGAACGTAGTGTTTATTTTCATTTTCAGTTATTAATAATAGTTCCATATGATTGTCATATTTTTCTTTTAACACATAGACAGGATATGGTTGTTTGTTTTCATATCCATATACAATAATGTTGATCTCATTTTGCTTTTCAATTTTATTATAATGCTTTGTGGTTACTGGGAATTCAATTCCTGAATAATCTAATT
>JAEMPF020024808.1:0-10000 GCA_022496165.2 Catalaphyllia jardinei | reverse complement strand
TTGGCATCGAGTCTTCAGTGTAACCGCTTGCGTTTTGGATAAACATTTTTTTATATCACCGAAACTACTTTAAAAATTTGTCAAAACGACTTCCTCACTTTAACCTTGCATTTATGTTTTTGAATTTTCCGCTGTCGATGAATCAGTTCTCGTTTCCGTTTTGCGCTCAGAATACCATCTAATGCGAGAAAAGAAACAAATTTTCATAAACACCTACTTCCTTTATTGAGAAACAATTCAATCCTGTGTTGAAAACTGTTTATAATGAAGAAAATGCCAGGAGGGACATTTTGCTGTGCATCTCCCTCTTGGCGCCGAACACTGTAATTTTTTTACATACCAGATTTTGTACATTGTCGATCACTGCCCACGATTTTCTTTCAGCTGAAAAACTTTCCTCCATAAAAAACAGGTAGTAACCAAAGTGTTCAAAAAAACAGCAATTTTCATTCAAACCGTTTCATAAACAGCATAAACAAACCAGAAACTTGAAAGAGGAAAAACAACCATCGATGCGTCACAAAGGTCGCAGTGGTCTTTCCGCGCTTCGAATGAAATTAACAGGATTTATGTGGATTAACCAATGAAATTCCCGGTTGGACTAACCATTCAGACAAAAGCCTCCTTTGTTGTTGTGGGACATGATCAACAGTTACAGAGAAATGCAAACGAAAAAAGCTGATCAAATAGTAAACAATATATATATATATATATATATATATATATATATATATGTATTATTCTAACTAATATTGCTAAAGGCATAGCCTTTCTTCATCGTGATGTTACACTGAGTTGTTAAACTATGAAGGCTACGATAGCAATGTATAATTGTTTATTTGTATATCGTTTCTTCTCTTTCAATAAGAGATAATTTAAATTGTTTCAGACTTCCAATTGTTCAAGGAGGAGGTTCCTTGGCCTTTGTTGGTCCAACTTTTTCCATATTGTCCCTGCCACAGTGGAAATGCCCAGACCTCAGTGGTGAGCTTACATCTAAAAAATATAATTTTCATTGATGGACTCTAAATCGATGTTAGATTTCCTCTATGCAGCAAATACAAGAAAACAAGTCTTGAAAAATGAGAGCATTAAAAAAAAAAGATCTGACAATAAGGCTACTTTGGCGAGTGGTTACTAAAATCAGTTCTACGAAACTTGTACCTGCGCCAAAGAGAATACCTATGGCACTGGATTTGCATAAAACCCAGAAATTCCGAGCAGCACCTCTGGACGTAGCGCCGGAGCGTCGTACCTAACGATGTTCCCCGAGATTTCGGCCGGGTGATCGCTTTTGTGAAGCAAGTTTCAGATACCTGTCGTCAGGCAGTGAGGGTCAGAAATGTCGGCCACTAGACCGTTCGTGAGAGATCCCGTTCATCCTTTCGGGTCGATTTGTAATATATAACCCCGCAACTTCTACATATTTATAAGTGTACCAGTTAATTCTTCCATATGGTACGTAAAAGTGTGTCTTGGTGAGCTGCACCTGTTTATTTAGCAATTGCGCAGCACTCTCTTAGAAACACTTAGCCAAGGTTCAGAAGGATTATGCAAGTTATTTTGTTACCCATTCAGTATATGCTGATGCGTATTGACGCAAAATACATGGCATTTTTGCATACACATTTCCTCGGATGAAAGGAAAATAAATCGGCCATTATCTCGTTCCCTCGTGGTAACTTTTTCTCGCCTTTTTTGCTTCTAACAAAGATTCCAAAGGCTTAATTTGTATTCATGGACTCGTAAACAATGTTTGATTTATTCTATGCAAAAAACCTCTCGTAAAACAGCTAATAGTAGAAAAATGACAACATTTAGAAAAGTAGAAAGAATGGCCTCTATTGAAGAGTTTTATTTTACTTTTTTGTTGACTTATAATGTCTGTATTTTCTTAGACACTGGTAACTCGACTGGAAGCTCAAACATCGACTTAACAGAAGTCTGGCAAGTCCGTATGAGAGAGGTATTTTATTCATGCTGGGACGTAACTGTTTTAAGATGGTCATCATTTCACAACCATAAACCACCAAAGCTGTCACCTCTACCATCCCCTCCTGGTGCTCGTATATTTTCATCCAGAAAAGTCAATACAAGCAAGGTCATCAAGACCGCGGTCTGACGGCTACCTGTTGCTTTCGCACCCCCGCTTTGATATGCGCCATATACGTTTCCTCTTTTTGCTAGCTAAGTTTAATTGTCCAATTCAACTCAATGTTTCTATGCGTTTCTTTTATTAAGTTTCTTTAGCTGTTTCAGGACTGATAATATACATAGCAAATTAATTTTAAGTCGGTTGAGCGCTACAGTTACGATGGTATATTTTGGATCCGTTTCTTTGCTATCCTTACTGCAAATTGGAAAATAGCGATACGTCACATATTGTCATTAATGTGCCAACCAGAGGTATATTGGCTGTCGAAACAAATGATTCTTTTGTTCTCTGGTTGGCAAAATTAAAATATCAAAAGACTTGTTTGTAAATAGTGAGTATCGCTATATCCGTAAGTTTGGTTTTGGTTTTCTCCTCAAGTTGCTTTATTTGTTATCTCGTCTCACTCCAATTAACGTTTTTTCTTCCATTCGATTTGTTATGTTTTAGTCAACCCGTCGCTCAAATAAACCATTGTGTACGAGTTTGGAGTATTTTAGTTTGTGTTTCCATGAAAAGGCTACCTACCTTTCTTTTGTTTCTGGGCATTGTCTTGTTATCACGTACTGTCACCCAAGGGGTTTCTTCTTCATGCAAATTTTGCTCCTAGATGTCTTTATTTCTACCATTTCGATATTTCGCTTTAAGCACAGTACCTTGTGCTTGATGAATGAAATGGCAACTACGAACAGCTGTCTCGGTTTTGCTAAGAGTGACCAGCATGTGACACATTCATGCTTAACCTAACTGAGGGGAGAGTACCGCTGGGAACAACAAGGCCTAACAAAAAGTCCCGGAGGAATAGGGGTGGGGATGTTAAAGAAAACAAGTGTCTAGTATGATAAACATTTATACTAATTTGTAAATATCTACTGTAGATTCAAGGAGCTATAATGGCGACAGGAGTGATTCAGACTGTGATTGGTTTCGCCGGTGTTGTTGGGTTTTTCCTTCGCTTTATTGGGCCTCTAACAATCGCACCTACAATTACTCTGATGGGTATATCACTGTTCAGCGAGGCAGCAGAAAGCGCAGGTAATTAAATCACCGCAGATCATGATTGATAAGAACGACCAAACGCTACATTTCCGACTAAACATTTGGTTCTTTTTTCTTTTCCAGGCAAACACTGGGGAATTTCAATGATGTAAGTGTTACTAATTTTCCAAATGAGAAATAACATGATTTTCATAAAAATCTCGATTTCTTCTGGTTATAAAATACGCAGATAGCTGCTTCTAAAGCCTGTGTTGACAAATATTTTTATAATTGATCAACTGGTTTTTATTTCAGGACTATCGCGTCATTGGTTATTTTTTCACAATATCTGAGCAGATTCGATGTTCCACTTCCTACCTTCAGCAGAGATCGAGGCTGTCATGTTATTCGCTACCCATTGTTCAGATCATTTCCAGTAAGTATAGCGAGAGAGGAAACTGAAGTTATTCTTAGTAATATTTTCTTAGTAATATTTTCGTTCTTTTGCTAACCATCGAAGACAGTTGTGCACTTATTTGCGAGACAAAATCATGTTGTGTTTACAGGAAGCATTCTGTTGAATAAACAACTAAGACCTTAGAAGAGAAAATGAGGTGAGAGAGCATATCCCCGTGCCCTATGATAATGTTTTTTAATCTATTTTAAGCTTGGCGTCACGCTGTCAAAGTTATTTTTAGTCTAGGCCCCCGATCACGCAAGCAATGGCCAACGGTCATCAGGTTGTGTCTATCCAAATAAGAAATTGAAAATTTAGCGGCTTAAAGAAAAAAAAATCAGTTTGTTCAGTTGAACTGCCGCACTGTTAGCATTGGAAATCATTTTCAGAGCTGGGCAGGAAAATTATACGTGCTTCTCCGAAGCCGTAAAACAGAAGTCGTGTCATTCCCCTGCATGAATAATGAATGATTAACACAAAGTGCCAAGACTCGAATTTCTAACCTGCTTGAAAGTCGTTTCTCGGAAAGTGCCGAAAGGATTGAAGCGAAAAGGATCTCTTTCGAAAGGTATTTTAAAGCGCACGACAGCTAAAACATTTGCTTCGCGTTTGTTAGAACTTTCACTCCAAAAAAAAACGGTGCAAATCTTTGTTTATTAAATATCGGAAGTGCTGTGTAATATTTACTGTTGACTAGAATTGCATTCCAATAAACACGCACGAAACTCGTATCTCGAAAAGTACTGAACAGATTAAATCGAAAAACATCTCTTTGGAAAGGTTATTCAAAGCGCACGACACCACAATACTTGTTTGCCGTTTGTTAGAACTTTCGGTCCGAAAATCCCGGTGTAAATGTTTGCATATTTAATTTCGAAATTGCTTTGTAATATGAAACAGAGTTTCAGGGAGGTCCACGCCGAAAAAAGTGCTTCTCTGGAACGAACTAAAACATCGTTTGGATCGGTAGAGACCCTGAGAGAGACCTATCTGGAAAGCCTTTTGAAATTGCTGGTGAGAATAATTATCTTCTATGTGTTTACCGTGATTTTTACGTCGGAAATAGTCTTGTCATTTCTCTGCATGACTGGTTCGCATTAGGCGCTCTAGCTCGAAAGTCGTTTCTCGAAAAGTACTGAACGGCCTAAACAGAAAAAAATCTCTTTGGAAAGCTCTTTCAGAGCGCCAGACAGTTAGAATTATTCTTCCTCTGACCTTACGAAATGCGCTTCAACAATCCCGACGAAAAGTTTTTTTGCGTAACTGATTAACTGTCATTTAAATTGGCCAATCAGGTGTCATTCCTAAAATAGCCTCGCAGCTTGACCACGCGCTAAAATTAGATATAAAAAGATTATCATGGGAAAAGGGCCATGTATGGGGGATGTGTTGTCTTAGATCATAGTCTCTTGGACCTAATGAAGCCTGTGATGGTGACGTTGGCGTTCGCGGTCGGTTAAATCAATACGCAGTGCAAAGATATTCGACTCGTTTCGTGGTTGATAGTTTTATTTGAACCATACAGATGTGCAAACGCTATCAAACTTGAACAACGGTGAAAAACTACAATAAAAAGGAAGACGAAGGCGATTGTAAGATGAAAACCAAAGTCTAAGTTGAAAAGGCGATAAAACTGCAAACACCAACAATCTGTGCCCCTCAAGAGGCTAGCATTAGATAACATAGGGTGAAGTAGAATCGAACGTGTTTTCCGATGTCCCTGACGTCATCGTCGTCTTCTCGTGACAGAAACGAATATGGGGAAACATGGTACATGCCGCAAACAAAGAGAAGAACTCATCGATAAATCGCATCGCAACAGCAGAGAGAGCATCCCTTGAAGAAGTTGATCGACCGTTTTCACATCTCACGATATTTGTAAGAACATCAGCGCCCTAATCCTCGTCATGAAGCTTAACGCGCCTCGTTTACAACTTTCGCAAAATTGTCTCTGTACATTTTGCATATTAAAGATGGTGAATGATTAGAAAATGGTGTTTCGAGGTCCCACTCTAAGTGGTGGCGTTTTTAATGTTTAAGAATTACCGATGTTCATTGATCCACAGATTATCATGGCCATAATATTATCTTGGATTATTTGTGCCATCATCACTGCTGCAGGAGGTTTCCCTTCAGATCCCGACAATCCTAATTACTTGGCGAGAACTGACCGCGAGCTCAGTGTGTTAAAAGAGGCTAAATGGTTTAGATTCCCATACCCAGGTAAAGCAAAATCGCTCATGCGTGGTACTGTTTACGGTAATTTTCTTTGAATGGGATCCTCGCAATTTTAATCATTGTCCCACTCCATGTAGGTCAGTGGGGAACGCCAACTATCAGTTACGCAGGCGTACTTGGAATGCTAACTGGGTTACTCGCCTCCCTTATTGAGTCAGTGGGAGATTACCATGCATGTGCGAGATTGTCAGGCGCACTCCCACCACCAAAACATGCGATGAATCGTGGAATTATTGCTGAAGGAATCGGAGTCTTTGTGGCAGGAGCATTTGGTTGTGGAATCGATACAACCGCTTACGGTGAAAACATTGGAGCCATTGGAATCACGAAGGTAAGAACTGGTCCTTCATCTGATTGGAAGCTTCCATTCTATTGTACTGTTTAGTTAATTTCCACGATTTCCTTGTTAACCTCTCATTTATATCTACTCAGGTTGGAAGTCTCCGCGTAATCCAAGTTGGCGGCTTCATGTTTATGATCTTCGGGATGCTTGGTAAATTTGGTGCGCTGTTTGTGACCATTCCAGATCCTATCATTGGTGGAATGTTCATGGTCATGTTTGGAATGATCACTGCTGTTGGAATCTCGAATCTGCAATATGCTGACATGAATTCCTCCAGGAACTTGTTCATTGTCGGATTTTCCCTTGTATTTGGACTGGCTGTTCCATACTATATGGAAGGTCACATGGACGCAATTAAGACAGGTATAGGAGTAGTTGGGATTATAAAAGTGAGAACGAGTAAATCAGCTCATACACAACATTTATCGATATATTTCTGTGTTTGAGTTCACGAACAATTCGTATTTTTATCTCAGACGCATATTTCCTCCAAGTCAGATTTCAACGATCTCTTTTCTTTTTCGTAGGTGTTAATGAGATCGACCAGATCGTCACTGTGTTGTTGTCAACAAGCATGGCGGTGGGATGCATTGTTCCACTGATTTTGGATAACACTATCCCAGGAACAATGGAGGAACGTGGACTTGCAGGCTGGGGAGAAAATCCCTCGACTGATGAACCGGTTGACACAAAGTACGAAGTTGCTCCCATTGAAGTGTATAATCTGCCGTTTGGTCTGCATCGCCTCAGTAAGTTTAAATTTGCCAAGTATATGCCATTCCTGCCTTATCCATACAACAATGGCCAAGACCGTGACCAAAGACTTTAAGATCCGCTTTTGAATGATAAGCAACGCCAGCGGAATGGACAAGTTTTTCATGAACGGATTAATGCAACAAATCCTTATGATTCACCAGATTATTTCGAATCTAATCTGTAAAGCTTTAATACATATGTAGATTGCTCGACTTTCAATTTACGTTTTTAGGTTATAACTCATGAAAAGTTAGAGCTATAGTAAAATAATTCGTATAGTGTGATCGTCCGGGTGAGGGTAGTTCTGAAAAGGACTGTTGTTGGTGACTGACGTTTCGACAACCTGAGCGGAACTCATCTTCAGTCACGTGAATAGTATTTGTTGGTCGATGATGTTATAAATCTGTTCTGTTGAACTTGATTGGTCAGTTTAGCCATGATGGTATTGGCTGAAAGACTCGTGTAAAGTTTGTCATGAGTCATAAGTGGGTTTTGATCCGTCTATAGTTAGTCAAATTGATCGGTGTTTGGTCCGTGTATTGTTAAGTCGGTCTGTTGGAAGTCCGTTTGTCGGTTTCGTCTCCGTCATGGACAAGTAGTTTGCAAGGCGCCGGTAGTTGTTGACATCTGTTAAGAGGCGTTTGTTCTATGTTAGTGAACCAGCTTTCCAGAGTCATCAGGCGTTGAAAATAGTTTGTTCTGTAGGTTAAGCACTAAGCATAGTCCCAGTCAATGTTGTGGTTTGTCAGTTGATGGTGTACAGCAATGTGATTGCTGTTAAGGTTTCTACTGTAGTACGTTGCACGTTCAAGGTACTCGTTTTCGTCACGTAAGCTGTCCGGTGTGTCACAAACTAGTTGCGCTTGTCTCGTCAAAGTCTTTTCAATTGATAAAACAGGTTACAATTGTATAGGCAAGACAAAAGTCCAGATGTGGACCTGCACTATCTAAGTAATAAGTAAATGAATTAATTGTGAATAAATAAATAAATAAATAAATAATGATAGTTAAAATGAATAAATATTAATGACAATGAATTAATAATGAATTATAATGAATGAATTTGTTGGAAATACTGCAGGAGGCTCTAGTAAAACAAATAGATTTTAGAATATTCTTATTTTCCTTGAGTTTCCTCTTGAAAGTAGCTAAGTTAGAACAGTTCTTGATGTCATCAGAAAGGAGGTCCCAGATTAATGCAGCTCTGTGTTGGAAGGAAGATCTGCCCACTTCTGTTCTTGGTCTAAGAACGTTAACATTTAAGGACTTTTAGGGTTTGATTATTAAGTCATTAAGGGGTTCAACGCAGTTTCCATAATATATATTATATGTGATAACTAAAAGTCTCTTGAAGTAAAATAAATTAATAGAGTTTCAGTATGGAGCGTTCATGATATCGTCATTATGGCATATATATATTGCATATAATTCTGGTTGCTCTTACATGATTTCGATCAATATCATCCATCGACACTGAAGAACAAGACTCCCAAACTGCAATACCATACAGAAAACTTGGAATTATTGTTTTATAATAAATTGTTTCTAAAATTGGTTTCGGTAATTGGCTTCAAGACTGCGACTTTATTGCTGAATGACTTAGAAACGTTCGACCCCATGGCTGTTCCATGCTGTTTGTAGTATTTACCGTTGTACTGAAAGTAAGTAACGGTAGTCTTTAACAGTAAATTGTTGTATAATGGTCTCGGTACACTGTGATGTCAATTGAAGTGGAATACTGGTGAACACGGATTTTACATCAAAAGACACAAGTTTGAAGTCGTCAGGTATCTGTATTGTCTTAATAGCGTCAATAAAATTCTCCGCAGATTATAGTTTGCGTCGTGATTTGTCAGTAAGGGGTTGCAGTATGGTCGTCAAGTACCTAGACAGTTGATAGGTCTTATCGGTATACCAGGTTTGTGCAGTTTCGGTAGTCCGTAAAGTATAGGTGGTTGTGGTATCAGTTGATGGTAGCGTTGGAGGTCAAGAGCGTCAGTCTTTTTTTAAGCGTAAGTATTTTGCTGTTAAGTTTATGTTGAAGTGCTGGTGTCGGGTCACGTTTAAGTTCTTCGTTTGTTTGTCGTTAACAAGTGCGTCCATTTTGTCAAAGTAGTCAGTCTTGTCCGTGACAATAGTGACACGTCCTTTATCGGCTGGTAGTATCTCAATGTTGCTGTCGTTTTTCATTCGTTCCAGTGCGTGTTGTTCTTCTTTTGTCAAGTTACTGTCAGGTATATAGGTTGATTGTACCGTGGAAGCAATTCAGATTCCCATGTCATCCTTAGCAGATTCTAATAAGTCTATTTAAAACAATTTGACTAGTGAGCAGCACTCTGCGAACTGTAGTTGTATAACTTCTTTTTTTCTCCTACGCGTTTCGTGTGACTAACGCACACTTCGTCAGGGAGTTTAACAATACAACACAAAGCGCCTGTATATAAACCTAGCTCATACTAGAGTTTACATTTAGTAAGAACACACCTACGGATATGCATCATTAGGAAAGAGAGACACCGCATTAATGCATCTAGGAAACAGGCCAGGCGGTAAATTTCGGCAAGGTGTGACATTTTTTTGCGTGGTATAATTTAGGGGCCCACAGTTTTAGCTAAAACTGTGGGCCTCAACACTACATACAATAGACTCGATCGTTATCCGTCTAGGTGTCCCTGAGTGTTTTAGTCCGTAGGACCGTACGTGAGTCTCAGTTTTGTCTAAGGGACGGGAAGTTACAAAACGTTCTTAAGTTTTTCCCGTCTTTAGCCCGCGCGGGTCTGGTAAAGAATTACGTCATTTAAATATTGTTGTAATATTATGGTCTCCGCCATGTGCTCGTTCAAAAAAAATATTGAGGTGAACTTTGACAGAGTAATGACAAAGTTTTTTGACATGAACCTCATTGAAGGAAGTACTAGTGGAACAGCTGCAACTATCTTTCAACATGTTGATGCTCTTTTTCAGAAGTATGAAATTTCTTGGCATTCAGTAACTGGACTGGGAGTTGACAATACCAATGTTAACATTGATGCACATGACTCTATCAAAAGTCGGGTGCTAGGAAAAGAGCCCAATG
>JAEMPF020024806.1:0-12261 GCA_022496165.2 Catalaphyllia jardinei | reverse complement strand
GGGGGGGGGGGCGGACCAACTATCAACTAGCACTCCATCCAGGAGAGTTGGAATACTCAACATTTTGTTTAGGGTCTTCATGCTGCAGAACCTTTCTTTGTTGTGCATCATAACTTGCGGAGTTTTAGTAAGATGCATTGCAGTCTGTTTTTTTCTCGAAAATCGGGGAATGGAGTACGGGGCGATGGTTTAAGACAAGAAAGGATTGGGACGAGACAAGGATACCTCAGCCCTTTCTCTCCCATGCTGCATTTTTTTTACGTTCGTATTTCCACACGCAGGGATAAGCGCTCATCGGAGCCTAAGAAATAAGGCTCTGCCGCGCATAAAAAGCCTCTGGTACCCAGGGTAAAAAGGTATCCAATTAATCTGGCTGAGAACAACATTTATATTTCATCTCAAGTAATAGATCCCTTGTTGACGAAGGAACCAAGATAAGTTTGGTTTTGTCTGTCAAATGCGTTTGCTTGGGAGACACTGAAAGTGTTTAATTGTTTCTTTCTTTCAGAGCTTCTCGAATTCAGCGAAGATCGCCATCCTTGGGAGTCAGTGGAAGAGAAGCTTCATGAGATCAGGTATGAGTTGCTTGTTGTGTTTCGATCATTCGTCTGTCCATCTCTCCTTTCGTCCCACCTCTTTTCGCCCCTACTCCTCTCCTTGTGTCCCTGCCCCCCTCTCCGTTTTCACTTCCTCTCAGCTCTTGTCTCCATCCCTTCATCATTATCTCCCATCCTTCCATCTCCCTCCCTCCCTCAGTCGCTACCTCACCACCGACGTCTCTTTCTCTGTCCCTACCATTTTCCCATCTCTCCCTGCCTCCCTCCCTCCCTCCGTGCCTTGATTCCCTCTCTCCGTTCCTGAGTCGCTCCTTTTCTCCTTTTCCCCCTCTCAATCCCACTCGCTCCTCCATTCCTTTACTCAATAAACTAACCAGTGACATTTCTTTCCCTCAGTGTATTTCTCTGTGGTGTGATTTTATTTTTTACCTGGACAACTGTCCTTATTTCACTTCCTTTTTCAGAGACATGATGCGAAAAATGGTAAAACAAATGAGGCCTGGAAGAGAATGAAGAGCTTAATCACGTTTTAATCACGTGGCCGCCGCATGGGATTATTGAACTTTGGTATCTTCTAGAGCTTGACCGAAGTTATTTGAATCAAGTTCAAGCTCATTTTTTAATCCTTTTTCAAAGGAGGTTACAAAATTCCGATTGAAGATAAGCCGTAGATTTCTTGAATTCTTCACTTTTGTTAGGCTGTTCCGCGAAAAAAGGCCGAGCTTCATACACTGTTCATACACTGGATTTTTGATAATGAAAATTACTACTGAGGGTTTGCTTAAGAATAAACTTCAAAACTTCGTCAACAAATGTCGACTTTTTTTGTAAAAAAAATTGTTTTTTGGGCCTTTCGTACAGTTACTTGATACCAGCCTAGAGTAAGAAAAAGTTTCTTTCAGAATAAAGAATGTTTTACTGTTATAAGTCTTACTGTTTTGTTTGCAATAGGAGTGCATTGTTTCATAGTTCCGCATTTTGTCAAAATATCGCTGCCGTGTACTAGGGAAAGCGATTCTTTGCTCAAACAAGGTTCTGTCTTCCGAGTGAATTGAAGATCAGCTGTACGTACATGTGGATTTTTTCAATTTCTTATTTGTTGGCCTTTCGAAGAAAAACGAGACGCCCCATACACTCTAAACTTGTTTGGTATTTCAGTGATGGTTAGTGCAGAGGGTTTTGTATAGGTAATCATACGGTTTCGAGTTCAATTGGAAATTAATTTGCACGAGTGAGTTTTTCAAAAAGCTGAAATTGCACGAGCCGCTTCGGCGAGTGTAATTTCGCTTTTTGAAAAACTAACAAGGGCAAATTAATTCCAAATTGAACGAGAAAACCGTATGATTACTTATTAATAATATAAACATGAAAATTTTGCGTGAAGGATGTTTTGAACTTTACGGACTCTGAACTCTCTTCTCATTTTTGTGCGCGCTTAACCTCAGGTGATTTAATTATCACGCAGCCAGGGAAAAATTGCGCCATCATTGCGCCATCCAGGGCGCGCGCTTGATTTGAAAAGAAAAGATTTGATTGGCTATCTGTGAACTTCTTTGTTCATTGACCAATCAGAATGCTTGCTTTATTACCTTTTTTTGCATTCAATTACCTTTTCTGCACTGTGTTAAGGAAAAACTGCTCTGTTCTCAGCCAATCAGAATCGAGTAATTTTTTCATGTATATTATTAGATTAAGAATAAAGTCTAAACCTCATACAAGAAGAAAAAAAGGAAATGTGAACTATTTTCTTAGGGAAAATTGGTTCTTGGGCTTTCAAAGTTAGGCCAGACAGAAGCTTATAATTGGGGACATAAGAGGTTTTTCTTCTGTAAACCGTATGATTACCTATACTAATAATATACATGAAAAAATTACTCGATTCTGATTGGCTGAGAACAGTGCAGTTTTTCCTTAACACAGTGCAGAAAAGAGGTAATTGAATACAAAAAGAGGTGATAAAGCAAGCATTCTGATTGGTCAATGAACAAAGAAGTTCACAAATAGCCAATCAAATCTTTTCTTTCCAAATCAAGCGCGCGCCCTGGATGGCGCAATTATGGCGCAATTTTTTCCTGGTTGCGTGATAATTAAATCACCTGAGGTTAAGCGCACGTACAAAAGAGAGTTCAGAGTCCGTAAAGTTCAAAGCATCCTTCACGCATAATTTTCATGTTTATTGCCAACGAGCCCAGCCGAGCGAAGACGCGAGGCTGGCGAGGCGGCAGCATTATAAAGCCGTGCGTATTACGGAAAAGATCTCGAGTGTTTGTAAGGTAACATTCCTGTTGTAAGGTAAGATTCTTGAGATTCCAATGACGTAGGGAATAAGAGGTCGATTTTTTTGCCGACGGACCAATCGTAGCGCGCAGAGATGGTGATGTCAAGGCCGTAGGGAATAAGAGGTCGATTGTTTGAGGAATAAGAGATCGATTGTTTTGCCGAGGGACCAGTTGTAGTGCGCAGAGATGGTGATGTCAAGGCCATGGGGAATAAGAGGTCGATTGTTTGAGATTGCAATGACGTAGGGAATAAGAGGTCGATTGTTTTGCCGACGGACCAATTGTAGCGCGCAGAGATAGTGGTGTCAAGGCCGCATTGTTGCTGATCGTCGATGCTTACCAGCTTTGGCATTCGTCGAGCGGAGTAGAGACCAACTTTGAGGTAAGAAAAACGCTATTTTCACCCGTTGTTGTTGCCAACGAGTCACCCTCGCGAGGACGCGAGGGTGACGAGGCAGCAGCATTATAGAGCCGTGTATGAGAATCTCGAATGCAAATGTGAGGTAATGTAAGAGTGACATCATCGGTAATTGTTTTCAAGTTAAGGGGGTAAGTTTCTAAAGAAACTGTGGTGCTGCGTCGGTGGGAGTATTACAAGATAATTTGGTTTTATCAACTGAGTTGATAATGTGAATTAGCCACCGTAAAGAGATTCAGAAGCTGACGTTTCGAGCGCTAGCCCTTCGTCGGAGCGAATCGAGGAATTGTGGGTTGTGTGTGGTTTATATACAGAAGTATGGAGCTACGCTATTGGTTGGTGCCTGGCAACGTGAAAAACAGAACTAATTCACATTATCAACTCAGTTGATAAAACCAAATTATCTTGTTTTCAAGTTAGCCAATGGCATCGCAGTATTTTTATCTGAACCAATCACATCAGCAGGATCATGATCGGTACACGTAAAGGTGTTGACAAGCCTACCAGACTTTTACCTTTCTCTGTTCGGTTTTTCAACCGATTTAGTCGCTTCACTCGTGTTTACGAAGGACTCTTCATGTCGTGTTATTAGGAGGAATTTTAAGTAGAGTTAAGGCTAAGTTCTAAGGCTAAAGTTATCCACAAGTAAGCCTTGTTAACAGGTACGTGACGATGGCCGCGGGAAAAAATTGAAAACATTATCGGCTCTTCGCTGTCCCGCGTTGTTCTTTGTTTGGTTCTCTTTTGTAGCCCACTGAGGTCAAATTTTCCGCGTCTAAATCACCCAGGAAAAGTTCGAAAAAGCTGTTCCCATTCAATTTTCAGCTCTCAGACAATAATTCTGGATTTTTAGGACCAAAGCGTTGCTTCATGTTATGATATGTTCATGATTTTCGGTGCTATGGGCGACTGTCGCTTCCTGTGTTTGACAAAAGGAACTGACAGGTTTAACACCCGGGGTTTAACATGATGAAGCTAGATTGCTAAGGAATATATTTTTCGTAACCGATGTGAGGCAGCTATTAATGCTTTGAAGTCAGGGTTTTTGGAGACTTTTTTTTTCGCAATATGCCGGTTCAGCGTATTTTTTTAATGCTAGATTTTTGTTCACCCAGAAGGAAAAAAACCCGGAAAAGGTCATTTCATTGACCTTTTAAAGAAACTTAAATTGCTATATGTTCAGAGATGAATTTCTAGCGAAATAAAAGGATTTTTGACGAGCACTGGGGTTTAATTTTTTCCACCCACGAAACACTGGTTGAAAATAGATTTTAAAAACTGTGCTGTTTCAAATTTTTAGATTTTATGTCGCTTTCGCCGAGTTTGACACCTCAGTATTTTGCCACGTGTTTATGCGTTGTTTAGGCTTATATCTATTGCAAGATGTGTTTTTACTCTCCAAGCATTTGCTTTCGAGGGATGTTCAAGGGGGAAAATATGACAATTACCGCGAACGTGTTGCTTAACTTGCATTGGTCAGCTTAGTTCTTACACAAGACCATGGCTTCGATCCTCCATGTGGATTCCATCAGTTGCCGGTATTTCTAAATTGATTTTCATTCGGCAAGCAACTGTCACAGTTTTTAGTCGTTGGCACTCTACCGGCAGGTATTACTAGTATTATTAATAAGTAATCATACGGTTTTTCTCGTTCAATTTGGAATTAATTTGCACTTGTGAGTTTTTCAAAAAGCGAAATTGCACTCGCCGAAGCGGCTCGTGCAATTTCAGCTTTTTGAAAAACTCACTCGTGCAAATTAATTTCAAATTGAACTCGAAACCGTATGATTACCTATGCAAAAAGAATGTTTTACTATAAAGTCTTCCTGTTTTTGTTTTTGGCTTTTTTTTACAGTTCTCTTAATAAGGGAGCAACAGAAGTACATTGTTTCATATTTCCACACTTTGTCAAAATAACGCTGTCGTCTACTAGATAAAGCGATACTTTGCTTAAACAAGGTTTTAAGTCAAACCAGTTTTCAAAGTCCCGATCTTTCGCTTCTACAAACGCTCTATTTGTTACCTGTATTATGCGCTTAACTCTACTTTAGGCGGCTGCGGCCATCCTTGGCAGTTCTGCGTTTGTCTATTTGTTATTTTTACTTGTGAGTTATGCTACCACCCTTGAACAGAACCATAAAGCCACAACAGTTGCACTCGGTATTTTAATGTATCTAAGACGCGATCCATCATCACTATAGAAATAACAATGCTTCTGTATGATCAGATAATCGTCAGCATCATCCCGAGGGTGGGAGGGGTAAGACTTCCTGGTGAAAAGGTCATGGGCGGTGCCTCGCAGGGGTCCTTGCGTCCCGTTCGCACCCGCCCTTTTGACCTTATCACTTCATATCACTTTGCATATATATTTCATTTCTTCTCGATTATTTATCTTGTTGTATGTAACATGTGTAATGGTCAATAAAGCTGTTAAAAAAAGAATGCTAGTCCAAAAAGCTGAATTATAGGAGGCCAATCTGGGCGTGGCTCGAGCTTGGTTTGTCCCCAACAAGAGAACACTTTGAAACGGACAGACAGCTTTTCTAAAGGCAATAGACTAAAAGGCTGATACTCCGTGTTTTGAGACACCAAACATGACAAGAACCCATAAAGCAGGATCGCAACACTGGACAGCTGTTTCATCCTTCTTGGGTCTCGTCAGCACTGTGTAGTGAAGATATGTAACGCCAGCCAAAGAGCTAACGCACATAAATTGCAAAATGACCCATTCACTATATCGAGTTCCGTACTTTAAATTCACTTGCGCCTCGAAACACGCGTTGCCACATCACATGTTTCGGGGCGCAAGAATACCAAAGTGTCACGATTGGTGTCGTGAAAAGCAAAAAATAAATGTCTGGATAAGGCTAGCCTAAACATTGAAACATTCAACCGCATGACCAGCAGCACGCTTTGAAAATGCAGCGTATATATCGGATCTGAAAAGACCTACGGTCCGAAATTTTATGAATGACTGACTAAGATTATAGCATGCGGTCTCTTGCAGTTAGTCACTCAGCTTTTTTAACAATTATTTCTTCGAGTGCATCCCTAAAAAATACCCACTTCTAAAAGTTTTTCTGTGAGTAGCACCTTTTCGTTTTCTTTTAATTAGCGTGTTACTTATCTGTAACCTTCGCTAAAGAAGTAAGGTTTGCTGTGTTTTTACATTCAAGAAAATAAAACTATACATTTAAGAATAAAACAGATCGACACTAACAATAAATTATTCCAGGAAAAATGGTAAGGTACAAACATATCTCAGCAATTCACCTGGTCATTACAATAAGCCTAAACAAAGATACGGCATTGGAATTAAAATAACACCAGCTACGAACCTTTTTGAAAACGTTCCCTTTTTAGGTAATTTTATTCTAATAACATGCAAATTAAATGTTTACTGAGCTTTTCCGTCAAGAATTTCCACTGAACAACCATACTCTTCAAAAATAGTCAATTTTTGCTTTCTAACAATTTATACAATTTAAAGTAAACGATGCTTGAAACCTGATCTTGTTTCTGTGGTTACTGCGCATAACCTGTGCTTACGCTCGCTCTGAAATATTTCAACAAAACGCCACGATATTAGGTGTGGATCGCGTTCATTTTATGCAGTCATCAATGGTAACAGTGGCATTTTCTAAATTTTTACAGAGTTAACTTGCACATTCGGATCACAACTTTGCTAGTTTATAAAGAATGAGGCGATAACGACATGAACAACGAACGAATTCAGGGAAATGTGCGTCTTGTTCACTTTTTTTTTAAAATATGCTTTCGTAATATTTGGTGGTTCTATTATTTTCATCGAGGTAAAACCTAGAAGTCGAGAAGGAAAACCCCAAAAAGCAACCAGAAAAAGATCGTTGAGGAAGACTAACAACCGTCTTGGAAAGATTTATTTTAGATTGATCTCTATAGAATGCCTTCGATAAGCAAAAGAGGAACTGCCTAACTGCTATGGAAAGTTTGGTCAAGAATAGTGCTATTTAACTAAAAATACCAATCTAACGAGAAACATAATGTTGCATGCAAAATTTGGATTTCCGTTTTTATTACTTTTTTTTCAACTCAGTCATCATAACTTGCAATTACTTACTTGAACAGAACCATAAAGCCATAACAGTTGCACTCGGTATTTTAATGTATCTAAGACGCGATCAATCATCACTATAGAAATAACAATGCTACTGTATGATCAGATAACCGTCAGCATCGTCCCGAGGGTGGAAGGGGTAAGACTTCCTGGTGAAAAGATCGGGAAAGCTGAATTAAAACAGGCCAATCTGGGCGTGGCTCGAGCTTGGTTTGTCACCTACAAGATAACACTTTGAAACGGACAGACAGCTTTTTTAAAGACAATAGACTACAAGGCTGATACCACGTGTTTTGAGACACCAAACATGACAAGAACCCATAAAGCAATTTAAGCAATTGGAAAGAAGAGGCCTGAAAAAATCAGGGCTTCAACGGGATTCGAACCTGTGTCCTCCGCGATACCGGTGCGATGCTCTACCAACTGAGCTATGGAGCCACACATTTGGAGCTAGGTCCATTTATTGAGCTCATGTCTCCCGCGAGGAGTGAAATGATGTGAAGTATACATGAAATAATTCATATGTGAACTGCGGTTGTAGATGAAAGTGAAGAATGATCATCGCAGTTAATTTTCCAATTTAAGCAATTGGAAAGAAGAAGCCTGAAAAAATCAGGGCTTCAACGGGATTCGAACCTGTGACCTCCGTGTTTGAATACTGTTATGAATCGATAAGGCCCCTCCTTCCAATACAATTACCTCTGTCAGTTTCAAGTATTTTTTCTTCTATTTCTTCTACAGCCTTCAAGCCGGATTTTATGTGATTTCCTTGCTCCTCTTGTCATATTCTCTAATGTACGGCTCAACTAGACTGGACCCAACACTTTACAAGGGTGTTGCTGACTCACTGCGTGGCTTCTGTGAACTTCTAACCCTTGTGGTGGTCGTCCTTTATGCCTGTGAAGAAATCAATCAAATCACAAAGTAAGTAATGGTCAGGACAAATGTACGATTTACTGAGCTCTTTCAAAGGAAAATCTTGAGTGTGACTGAAAACCCTCTTAATCTCAAGACACAGTATTGGTGCAAATTTCAAAGGGCTTTTTAGACTGAAATGAACTAGTTACACCATCGACTAACAGATACATGTCCTTGATTCGGTAGATGACTAGCTTCCGCTCAGTTTGTTGACACTTGACCTACAGTTGTTTTCAGTGGATGAAATGGCACTACGGTTAACCTTAATACTTAGATAGTTCTCAGGTACTTGGCCGGGTTGTTCAAAGCCCGATTAAGCCAACCCAGGGTAACGAGAATTTTGATTTCAGTTTTGTAACTTTTTGGTTCGGTACTGTGCTTATATTATTTGCCATCCAGTTATAAGCTGTAGTAATCTCAAACTACACCAAACGTTAGAGGTGAAAAACATTTTTAAACAAGAAAAAACAATTCTTCCGATAACGTTTAACCCTGGGTGAACGTTAACCGGCTTTCGAACAACCCGGCCCTGGTAGCCTCAGTGCTATTGATTTGACAGTGATTAACTCAATAATTGTAAGAGGTAACCTTACATACATCAGTACCCAACATGGGCTCTTATCTGTTTTGCCATCATTTTCTTCATTTTTAACATAGTCGTAGTTACTGTAGTTTTAAACATTCCCATATTTCGTAAACTTAGCCTAAAATCTAAAATGAGTAATGCTAATTTGCTGTAAAACAATATGCACCAGGACAATAGGAAATAAAACATTCTCAGTAAGGAAAAGACATAACCAGGTGACCTGGCCTTCCTACCTCACTTTTGGATTGTGCATGCTTCAAAGCTGGCGTTTGTCGAGTTTCTTCGTGACCTTTGTTTGTCGTGCAGCCCAAGAAGCCTTGGGGCTTTTCGTGGATCGTTTCCATCAGTCTTAAGGAAGTCTTTTTTTCTCTTTTAAGTTGTTTAGTGTTCGTTAGACTAGTCGATTGTTTTTTTTTGACGTCGAATTTTCCTACATGGCTTTCTCATCTTACGGTCCGCTGGTCTGCTGGTTAAACGAGTTCTCTTCAGCCCGACTTGCCTGTTTCCCATTCTAAGCTCGTATCTACATTTTAAGCGTTTAGATTTCTTCGCTTTGCGTTTTTTGGTCGGCAACGTACTGTATTGTTTTTACGTTCAACGTTCTCTTTTTTTTCATTGCCTCTGTACCGCTCCAGTTTTCTATTTTCTGTCCCGGCGCACTCATGGCGTCTTTTTTTCACGTTTTCTCTTTTTACTGTTCTTGTTTCCCTTATTTAGTATGTCTGCTTCAGTGGAAGGGAGCAATCTCGTCATCCGAGATATTGACCCGTCGAACTTTGTAGAGGGTCCGTCCGTAGCTCACTCTCTTTCCATGTCGCTTAACGTCATTGCTGACATGTAACGTCAGATGAAGGAAAACAATGCCTTTGTCCATTCACGCAGGGAGCAGTTAAGACGCGGTCAGTTAGCAGGCTCGTCCTTGACTCAGACATCTTCGATTGTTTACTCTACACGTGAGCTGACAGAAGGACCTCTAAGCATTGGACTCGAGTTTCTAGGGACCTAATGTTTGAGGCGCCCATTCTAAATCACCTCCGAACATTTATATTGATGTGGAGCCCTACCTGGCACATCCTCAAGAGGACTGACCCACACGGCTGGTTTCTCAGAAAATGTCTCCTATTTCTCTAAAGATTTATTGCAATTATCTAAACGGAAGGACATTACTGCAAGCTTTTAAAACGTGAGTGGGCAGTTACAAGTTGTCAGCTGAGAGAGAGAAACACGGAACATTACTTCCCTGCCATTGTCCCTTTCTGTTTTGCATTGCCTTGGGGTAAGAAGCAACAAGATACGTGGCTCCGATGATGCAAAAGTCCAGAAGCAACACAAGGACTGTCTTCAAGCTTGCCACAAAGGTATGGTGCGTTCTGAAGTCTTCTCTGCTTCTCGCAACAAATTTTTCCATCCACGTCATACCATATTTATAACTACGTTGTCAAGCCTGCCCCTCAAGTGCTGAACCACCACCTACACTGTACTGCTTGTGGTTTTCATTTACGGTCGCGGAGTTCAAGGTTTTTGAATCCTTGGCCAGGGTTGCCAAACCCTGTAGTTCACACCTGTCACTACCAGCCTCCTCCACCAAAGTAGCACCAGGGAAGCGTCGAGGCCAGCAGGCCCCACAAGGTTACAAGCCAAGAACAGATGCAAAAAAACTTCTGATCGGACGGATGGCGGCCTCCCCCTGTCTAGCACTTCAACTTACTATAGACCTGCTGCTCTCCTCAGTGCCAGTGGGCGGCTGTCTGTCCCTTTTACTGGCATTTTGGAAGTCTATAACAAGAGATCAATATGTTTTGCAACTTCTCCAACTTGGCCTCCGTCTGAGATTCGACTCTCAACCTCCACTGACCACCAGTCTGGTGCCTTTTTCTCGGACAGAATCCAGCAGCAAGAGAGCGCATCCGAGCACTTACGCAAATTCGAGCTGAGAAAATTTGAAAAAATTCCTGCGTAACCTGCTGCATAGACCTTCACCGACCGCGTATGCTCTATACAATGCCGCCTCCGGCGTCAGACTCGCGTTTTCTCTCGTTTGACTCGTTGGCAATTAATTTTCCTGCGAAAATAACATTTTCAAACCACATGTACCTTGGAAATGGTACTAGATTAATTGTGAACATCACTGGATTCAAAGCATTTTCTATGTTTTGCAGAAACGTTAAATTACAAGTATCTCCCATTTTATTTTCTGTTTTCGAGAGAAGGACACCCATACTTCAAGGAGTGGATGAACCTGTTTGACTGGTTAGGCCAGCTTCTAATCCTCTCTATTGTTCCGTTGCGTTACTGTGACAGTAAGGCACAGTGGATGGTGGCGTCGTTGGCTTTCCCCGTCAATTGCTTGAGGATTTTTAAGTTTTCTTGTGTGACAAGGTAATCTTAAAACTAAGTTTAGCCTGCATGTGAGGAAATCAACTTCTCCTTAGTGTTGCTTGCCTCGTTGTGGAAACCAGTTGCGCTTGTGGAGTGAAATTCCCCTGTCTACTAATCTTGACAGACTCATCAGTTCCTTCTGTACATTTCTTTTAGCATCTGCATAGCAGCCATTCATTCCTAAAACACGCGAAGGGAAAGAATTTTAAAAACTGCGAACGAGTGCGAAACACGGGGGAAAAAACAACGAGCAGTGGTAGAGGGGTGGGGTAAAAAAAAATTAATTCTATCCACCACTCCCCCTTTTCCTCCTTTTTCTGCTCAGCCTCTACCCCACACCCTGCTCACTTCTCCCCAGGCGCGCTCGTTTGCTCGCTTGTTTGCTCGATGTTCTCCATTTTTCACTTATATGTCAAGCTACTGTATTTGTTTCCTTCGCTCTTTGTACTTCACGCTAAACGGTCTTTGATTGCCATCCAACGAACGTAGACGAATTACCTTCTCTTTTTCTAATCAATGTTTTCCTGTATTTGTAGGACCACAGGATTATACACAAAAAACTTGGCAAAGATCATTAGACAAGACGTGACAAGATTCATGATAGTTTTTGCTGTAGTTTTTCTCTCCTTTTGCGGTTCGTTGTTCTTGTCTCTTCGTTCTTCCAAGCAAAGCCAACAATTTAGGTGCGTGTTATAAATGCGTTTAAGAAAACTTCTATTGATACAACATGCGAACAGTCTTGTTGCACGAGGCATTTTGTGTTACTCTCACTTCAAATTTCACAGAACAAAATTTTATTTTTACACGCTTTATCTCTTACGTCACTCGAAGATGAGTGAGACTAGACCCGAAAAATTCCATACTGATGACGTAGTTCTATAGAGATCCATGCTGAGTTGGTTGCTACTTGCACGGGAAAATTTTAAACATAAAAAAGCCCATTTGAAACACTGCAAATTTTAATTTAAGCTGCATTTTCATTTTTTAGTGACTTCGAGGATGTGTTGTTAAGCGGTTTTCGTGCGCTG
>JAEMPF020024805.1:601-12271 GCA_022496165.2 Catalaphyllia jardinei | reverse complement strand
GTTGCTGGTCTGGTGAACTAACATTCACTTATAGAATTACTGATAGGATTTTTGCTCAATTAGTCAACTGACCATGACAGAATGTATTTCCGATCAAGGAGAAAATTACAATCCACTAAACAAGTCTGACATTACTAAATTTAATGTTATACGAGCATAAATTTACCTTAGCAATGGCATAGAAAGATTGGTAACTGGACCCTTAAAGTGCCCCTGTGACAAAAAAATATATATTTTTTTCCTTTGGATTTCAAAACTATGTTAACTAAACACTAAGTGACCCAAGTTTTAATCCTTGATTTAAAAAAGGCACCTGTTTATTTTAACTGGAACTTTCCTGTTTAATGATCCGCCATTACTAAATTTAAGTTCTTGAGAGAGCTGGATCGAGGAGAAAATGACATCAAAGGCTCACTAGTTTAAGAATGCAATGTGTGTGTACGCTGCAGAATTAATATGCAGCACTGGAGTTTTGGGCTTTCACACTTTTAAAATCGCACTTTGCATACGTAATAAGCTGCGTTAACACGCTGAGATTTTAAGCTGGTGAGCCTTTGACATCACATTTCCCGGATCCAACACTCTGATGTCAAATCGGTCAGGTTTGAACGTGAGTAATGGCGGATCGTGAAATCCAAAACTTACACTCAAAGTAAACAGCCTTTGGATAAAAATGAAAGGTCAGAATTTTGCCAGTCAAGTGCTAAGCAGACACACTTTCAGAATCTCAAGAAAAAAAGGAAGTGATTTTTTTCATCACAGGGGCACTTTAAAGTGCACATGACCCGAAAAATAAGTCATTTAAAAAATATACTCATTTAAAAGGGTTTTCAAAGTAGAGTAAAATGGCATTTTTCTTTTTATGATATCTTTTTTTGTTCCACAGATATTCAAGTTTTCCTATTATGCAAATTTGGTCACTGATGACGTCATTGGTTGTGCAAGTACAGTGGTGTGAGACAAAATTAAGAATATCTCCGCCAATAATGAAGCAATGGCAGTGATGTTGCACCCTACAAAATAAAAAAAATACACCAGATGGTTTCTATTTTGTGTTGCTATGGCAACATGCTTGGTCAAATATTACCATTTGTAGCTGGACAGGGCATAATATACAGCTAGAAATGTTAAAGAGGTGACACAATGAAGGTGGGACTGGCATACATCTTAGATAAGACCAGGTATTTTGCCTTGTTGAGTCGCAAATGGTAATATTTAATTTTGAACATGTAGGAGACTGGAACCGAGCATGTTGCCATAGCAACATAAAAATGTGCACCATCTGGTATGTTTTGTAAGGTGCAACATCTCTGCCAAGCTTCAATAGCATTGCTTCATTACTGGCGGAGATATTCTTAATTTTGTCACACTACTGTACTTGCACAACTGGTGACGTCAAGAGTGACCAAATTTGCATAATAGGAAAACTTGAATATCTCTGGAATAAGTCAAAGGCTCTGTGAGCCAACTCATTTATATTATTGGTTGCCATAGCAACCATTTTGAGTAAACCCCCCCCAAAAAAATCTATATCTATACCCTATTTGAGACAAGCAGGAAAAAAACAATTTCAGTCCAAAAGGTTTAAAATTCATACCCATTTTCAGACCATGGCTTAAAAACCATGTTTGGGGCAAACACCTATATAGCTTGTATAAGGGAGCACCCCTAGGGAAGTGGCATTATATCATTGCAACAGCAAGTGTGATGATTTTAATAATTTAATTTCTTCGTTCTCTTTGAATAACTTGCAATTAACAACGACAATGATAACTTGCGATCAACAACAATAACATTCTCAGGAAGAAAGAAGTCTTGCGAGGGTCAAAAAACCTGTATACTTCGCCTTAAGTGGCATTACCAAATTATTATAACAGGAACAGTGAGGATGACAAAGTATATTTAGGTATCAGCTAGCTCGATTTCCTGTTTGCGGTATTTTGACTTCGGAAACGTCATGGACATAACCATCGTTGATTGCTGGATGAACTTTGCGAAGATTTGAAAGATGATGTCTGATAATAACTTTTATTTGCTATATCACGCATCTCAAATTGTTTAATATGCTATAGCGTGACGCTAAAAGGAATAGATTGCGTAAAGCGATAGATCACGTACTGATTTAATTGTATTTAGGGTAACAAAGGTTAGTTGCTGTATAAGCTAATTTTAGGGATATGAAATAGTGTACAATCGGGTTTATTGACTCAAGAATATAACCGCAGTATTGTTGTAATTAAATTCCATGGAATGTAAAAGCCATTAGCGTAAGAGTTTTACTATTCAGAACGCATTAGGTATCGAGAGTGCACGTTGTAGAAGAGATTGTACAAGGAATAAACGCATTTATTGAAAGATACAATCCTTTGATTGTGAACCAGCGCCGAGAGATATTGCCGAAAACAGATGCCATTGCCTTCGCCTCGAGTGTTTTAATGTACACGTTAAAAGGTCTAATTAAAATGCATGCATAAAATTTCCATAAGAGATAGCTTGTAACAGATAAGCATTCTTTTAACTGGGCAGTTTACGTTTGTATTGAGCAGTTCATTCTTGACATTCCTTGTAAAAAAAAGCACATCATCATCTTAGTTGTTGTTAGCTCTAAACAATATCCACTTTTATTGGTGCGCCACATCTGTGGTAAAACCAATGTGTTAGCTGTAATAAGCAGTGCGTCGGATTTTGGGAGACTCCAGAAAGAACCGATAACCATTGAGATTCTTTCTAAATTGCTTAGACAATTCGATTTCAACAATCATTTGCATGTTTTTATGCGCACTTTATTTTAGTAGCTTTCTTTTCATACTTGCATATATCCAGTTTAGTTCCCTATACACTGTACGTTTCTGACATTGCTGATCATTTAACGCCCGCTAACGTGACTTTCACCTCACAAGGGACTCTGTTACATTGTAGGTATAACACATACCAAAACTATACAATTTCACGAGCGGCAGTTAGAAATTCCCTTGCCCCGTATACCGGGTTCTCCTCTTTGCCCGGTGACTGCGCTCCAACAGAAAAATGGCTGCCACGAGAGAACGTGGATCCTGCATGCATTGCAAGCCAGAGGGAATTTGACTTCTGCCTACGCCAATCTATTTGATTTTGATTTGATTTCCGTCTACGCAATTAAATGTCCACACATATTAATTAATTATCCACAACCAACTCTCCGCAACAACTCATTCAACTGCGCTGCGCACATATGAATGAGTTAAAAAAGATATTACAAAAAGAAAAACGCCATTTTACTCTACTTTAAAAAGCATTTTAAATGAGTGTATTTTTTAAATGACTTATTTTTCGGGTCATATGCACTTTAATTAAGATGTGTAAATGTAGCCTTGTGATAATCTGATTCTCTTGTTGAGAAATGATTATTATTTTTTATTTATTTTATTTTTTTATGATTATGGAGAAGGAGAGGTGGATTGGGTGGCTGGCCATCTGCATTTAGGAAAAGCAAAAAAATATATAATGTAGATGTCTGGACAGGTGCCTCACCGTTACATGTATTTCAACCTTGTAGTATTGCCAGCATTTCTGATGTAACTGTTTTCAAATAGATTCCAATTCACAAATTGCAACATTTTTGTGGGCATGTTTCATTGATTCTGCAACCCTACCTCCTCCCCATCCCTTTGAAAAATCCTGGATCTGCCCCTACCATGTTTGACCACCAATATAAATTAATACCTCTAGATACAAGTACTCCAAAAACTTCAACTCTCAGAGCTTTGTGGCCTGAGTAATTTGTTGGCTGGAACCGTATGAACCTTGCACTTGCATATTCCTTGAGGCTGTGTTTAACTATGTCATCTCGTCCAGAGTTACCATTGAATACCTGCAATACGAGTTGGTAGAATAAAACACACAAAATGACAAGAATGGTAAATGGCAATGCAAGTTGCAGAGTTTTTCTTCCGACATGTAAATATGTAAAAATGTTTATTGAAATGTGATTTAAAAAAATGATTAGAAATTGTAATAAACGCATGGAAAACACAGAAGTGCAGTCTGTGCTTTCCATCTCAAAATATTGCACACACAAAAAACCAGTTTCTGATGACTATAAATAGAATTTTACTAGTATACTAATGCAAGTGCTGTAATCTGATTGGCTGAGCCATTGAACACTATCAGCTATTATAGTTCATCACTAAATTTTCTCCGATTCTTATTGGTTTAAATTGATCACGTGACGCGATAGTGTTCATCTGTGGAAGGCCACTATCAGCCCATAGTGCCCGTCTGCTGAAAATACCCGGATGGATAGTAGTCGCGGCTTTCGTAGAAAATAAACAACTGAAATTGTATTAAGTGGGTTTTGTCTGTTTTTTAAAATTTCATATTTGGCTTCACAGCTTTTCAAAATAATTCAATTAAAGTCTAACTGATTTTTGAACTAGCGTGCGGAAGAAAATTTAGTGGTGAACAATAAAGACAATAGAGTGTTTATGTCTTGGAACTATCGGTCTGATAGTTGCCTCGTTTTACCGAAACTGATAAGTGGGAAACTGATAAGTGGGCATACACAACTGGAAATGTAAAATTAGCATTTCAGTCTACGCAAATACTCTTACAGCTGCAAGTATGAAGTTAAGACCAGAAATAACTGGACTTGCACTATTTGAAGGAAATTTTGGTTAGAATTCTACTACAACAATAAGGTTATTCACTTTTCTACAAACTTTCTGTACGCTTTATTGTTATTTTGTAATGTTTAAAAATCGAGCAGAAGAGTTTTTAGTCCTAATAAAACACGTACTGCGAGATTTTTTAATGGCTTCAAAAACATTCCATGAAAAGCATGTGTCTTGGGAGTCAGTATTCTTGATGTAAAGAATACTAACGAGGAGTGTTTTATTGGGATATAAAGCTTGTGGCCATCCCAAGGGGTCACCACCTTATCGCGGTGGGATGGTTTGCGTGTCTCAATGACCCCTAGAGCTATGTCGGCTGGAGTCTTGAACTCCTGGTAGGGCCACCCATGCTGAACAGGTCGAAGGGCAGAGACCAGATGAAGTGTGACCCCCTGGTCCTCCGGGTTGGGGGTTGGGCTGGGGGCTGATAACCCACTCCCGTAAAAAACAGCTTATTACAGAAATGGAAGACAATCGAATCTCTATTAACATCCGTGACATGACGAGAGCTCTTAGTAGCAGGATGACGCTTTCAGGCCAAAGTTGAAAGGAAGACTAAAAGCCAACAGCTTCGATCGTGAATCCAAAAAATAAAACAAGGATAGGAAACTGGAATGTTAGGACCATGTTCGAGACTGGGAAGGCTGGCCAAGTAGCAACAGAGATGAAGAGATATGTTAGATGTTTTGGGTAGACCACAGGAGTGAACAGAACAAGTGATGAGATCAGATGCTGAAGATGGAATTGGATCGGGCATATAATGAGGAATAGACAGGAGCACTGTGTTACAGTATTGGAGTGGAGGCCAGAGGGGAGGAGACCAGGTCGACAAAAAACAACGTGGAGGAGAATGGTTGAAGACGAAAGAAGAGTAGCTGGGTGGCAATCATGGACGACTGTCAGAGCTTTAACAGCAAAGCAAAGTAGATGGAAATAGAATGTCAAAGCCTTATGTGCCTTATGGCACGAAGAGATATAGAGACAGAGATAGAGATAGAGCTCATGCACATGACGCTTTATCAATGTTGTGATAGGCTGTTAGGCTCATGAATTATTAATAAGTTTTGGGATATTCAAATAAAAGTAAGTGCAAATAGTGCAAATGACGTGCAAATAGTGTATTAGCTATTCAGGAACAAGTCAATCAGGGACTTACGTTAGTGCACTTTTTTCCTTGGGCTATTTTCTTTTGCATGATAGTTGTCAGGGGTGCAGCCTGAGTCAACATTTTGTTTTCTTTAATTTCTTAAGCATAGCATGCATGTTTTATTCTGACTAATGCCTAATTGGACAGTTTTCTCTTTGTATTTTACTGTACCCATACAGGCTGAGGTTTTCTTATGTCACTTTCTCAGTCAATTGTACTCGGTGAAGTGTTAAAAACAAGTCATGAGTTGATGAGCAAGAAAACTCTCTAGTATGAGTTAGCACGATTCCAACCACCTTTGCTAGTCAATTAGAGTCAAGCCTGACCCTCAAACTTTGACTGGTATAGATTTTAACAACCACACAAATTAATCTTACTGACTTGCACAATGATCCCTACTACACAAGATTTTCACATCATTAGCATGCACGCATTGAGTGCATGCACATACATGTACATAACATAAAATACTAAAATACTAAGGACGAGTTTATTTTGGACATAATTTTATAAACCTGCTATCCCCTACAGAGGACAGGTTTGTATACTATGTTTGCCACCTTGTGGCATTGTACGTGCATTTTTACTTTGTTATGTTGTTCTCTTGGCACACCTGTAAACTAACTGGTACATCCTGTAGAGTCAGCTTATAAAGTCTACGAGACATACTGTCACCACAGCAGGACTCAACGTTTCAGGAAAAAACCTCAGGGCCACCTGGCCCCTAAGTTTTCAGACTTAATAAAAGAAAAAGTATTCCAGTCTGTGAAAAGCATGAAAAGTTAGTCGCCAGTGAAAAGTTTAGTCGTATTGTTAACCCCAGACGTCACAACGTCAAGCTCTGCATAGCTAAGTGTGTTCTCCAAGTAAAGTAAACTATCTACAGTGTGTCTAACTGTCTACTGTACGTCTATGTCTTTGCCTATGTCTACAGCAGAATCATCTGTTGCAGAGAGAGGACATTCATGTAATCATGTACACAAATTTAGTTGCTGAAACCTTTGAAAATTGTGATTTGCAAAACTCAATTTTAAAATATAAAGAAATGTTTCTGAAATGAAACGAAAAAGAATTGTGAAAGCCAAAAGGATGATTCTGCACTGGAAAAAAACTGTTCTGAATCAACTTTTTAGAGCAAAAAATTTACAAAACCAAAGCGATGCAAATAATTAAGTTTGTGATTGTCTTAAAACTTTGTTACATGTAAATTCCACACATCGAAAACTATTTTTAATAGAGATCATGCAATCAAATATGCCAGTTGAATCACAAAAGTACAAAAAACCATGTGATTTCTGAGAAAAAAGAGTTATCTGTTTCTCACTGACATCAAAGTGTTAGAATAGTGCTGTTGAGCAAAAAGTGCTTTAGAATTTTTTAAGGTACAATAACCAGCATATTCCTGTGATAAAAATTTAATCTTAAAGCCATGATTTCTTTTATATGTGCTTATAGTGTGTATGGGAGCTTTCTAGACTAAGTTTAGCAGACTTCTCTGAGTTCATAACTCAAACCAACCTTGTCAGTACTGTTTTCTCGATAGATGACCCAATTGCTACCATCGTACGATAACTGTAACTTGTATTTTGTTGTCCAGTGATCAGCAGTTGGGTTTCCTTGAGTAGCTACAGCACAGATAATAAACTCAAAAAACAGGTCAATTTGTAGGTAGTCACTAGCATTATTGTCATCACTGGGTGACCACGCACCGTCTCCATATAGTCGGCCTTTAAAAGCTTCATTACCACTTCCAGTTAATGAGGCAGAGAAAGAACTGTCTGGAAATGCATCTTTGCTTGCCACACCAATGGACTGCATTGGACATGCTGAAAAAGGAGTCATATTTGATGTGTATAGATTGCTTTATTTTGTTGAATTTAATAATTTTTTTAAATTTAACTTAAAATAAACTACATTGTATGACCCCATGAGAAGAGAGTTACACCCACTAGGTACATGTACATGTATATATGTTATTTGCTGGCTGGGAGGTCCGTATAGTGAAAAACTGTGACTGATGTCTTGAAAATGCTGTCCGAGGCTGCAGGTCAAGGGCAGCATTTTCAAGTCCGAGGTCACAGTTTTTCACTATACGGACCGACCCTAAGCTGGCAAAAAAGTTATTTATTTTTTCCTGCAACAAAATTGGCTTACAAGTGGGTTTAAGCAACTTTGGCATTGAATTGGCTGGGCTTATGTGCAGTCTGTGAACCATCGTAAAAATTAAATCTAACGAGAGAGTAACTCAGACACTAGACAAAAAAAGATGTATTAAAGAACAAATTCATTTCAAACTACTTTAAATTTGCATTGATAAATCATCCATGGAAGTGTAAAAAGGGAAAAGATCGATGATCACCGCTAGTTCATTCACAAAAATTAGCTGAACATGACAATTTCACCCACACTGTTTCCCACCATGACTGTGGTCAGAGATAGAAAAATCCGGACCGCACTAAGCACCAATCATATTGCAGTATTTGTTACTGTGTCCTCTTGGAAAAAATAAATCTTCATAATTTTATGCAAAATGAATTTTTAGTTTAAACTAGATATACATACACATGTATCATACTCTATTTAGAAATAGAAAACATGTAGTGTGTTTCTATCGAGTTATAGAAACACGAGTGGAAGTTTGGGAGAAAGAGAAATGCTGTGGGAGCACAAGCCGCTTTTTCGAGTTCTCCCAAACTTTCATGAGTGTTTCTATAACTCTACAGAAACACGGAGTACATGTTTTCTATTTCTTTTAGAAAACACCACGACGAGAAAAAGGAAAACAACTTGTTAACTTTGATTATCAAAATGTAAATTCTCTTTGCTTGTGCCATCACTACGTCAACAGTGGGCGCTAGTTCTGCATCTCCATTGAGTTATACAAACATGATTATTAACCAATCAGTACGCATGCTTTTTTAGGACTGTTTTCTAAAAAACTGTAGATTATCACTACTGCCATTATCACCTTTATTATCATAAGCATCAACAAATAAAGTACCTCTTCTCTCAGAATACACTTCAACTTCACACAGTGTTAATACATTATGCATTAGTAAACTTCTGATTGTCACATATCTTCCATACAAAGAAGGATGACAGAAGAAGGATAAACCTTCCCCAGGTGGAACACTGTAAGTACTGCCACACTTAGGGTTGATCACGCCTCCAGCAACGGATATCATGCCTAAAAGATAATTACTTCATTCATGTTCAAGTATACTTCATAATGCTTTGCCTTTTATTGAATGACATTAAAATAAGCCATAAACCAGTGATCAGTTTAATTTGCTTTACTAAGGGCAATGACAAAGAATCAGTTAGCTATGACATTCTCTCTACTACAGTTAAGTTACCTTTATCAAAATTAATTCAAGTTGATAAATAAATAAGTAAGTGGTAAAAACTTAACCCTACTATTTGTACTTTGTTAAAATCAAAGCCATACGCTTGAAGATTACCCTAATTTATTGGCTAATGGTTGTAGGAACAAAAATTGAACACTGGTCGTGTAGGTGCATATGAATGCCTAAAAGAGAATTACTTCATTCATGTACAAGTATACTTCATTGCTTTGCATATAATCGGATGAAAAAAAAAACTATAAGCCATTGATCAGTATAATAATTTTGTTTCCCCTCAGGGCAATGACAAAGAATCACTTAGCTATGACATTCTCAAAACCTCATCCTACTAAACTTTGTTAAATGTGTAAGTGCACATGTACATGTAACTATGTTAAAGTAACAGGTGATGTAACAAAATGGTAACCTACCAACTCTGATCTCAAAATCTGACAGTCTAGTTTCTCTGAAGTCTCTGTTGACAATGTACACTTCAGTAACATGCTCCACTTTTCCCAGGTCAACTCTCCACCAAGGTTTGTTTTCCTTGGTTGTATGTGTACATGACTTAGCGACCCAGTTTGTTGCACTATTACCATCCACTCCTCTGCTACTTTCACCACCATGATCTATACTACTCTGGCTTGTTTGCTTGTTATATGCCAGATTTTCTTAAAATAATGAAAAATTGATAATCACCATGATGGTAGGTTAAAACCACAATACTTAATGAAGAACTGCTTGTGATAAGTTTTCTACTAGGATGGCTGTAAGGTTAATAAAGGTTAACAAAACACTGTAATTATAATTCCATGACCTCGTGTTTCATACAGAACTTAACAAATAAAAAAGCCTAAGCAGTGTGTTACACTGTGATAAAACACAATGGGCAATTGAGAACATGACGGAAATGTAGAAAACATGAGCCGCAGGCAAGGTTTTCCTACATTTCTCGAGTGTTCTCAAATGTCCAGAGTGTTTTATCATAGTGTAATACACAGCTTAGGCTTCTTCATTTGCTTTATGATATGAAGATAATCTGGCAAAAAAAAACAAACCACACTTTTTTGTTTTATACCTTGATAAAACATCGGTTTTTGACCAATCAGAGTGCATGCAAGTGGTTTTTATATCAAAATTCACTTGCTAGTTTCATTCTTTCTTTGTAAAAAAAACATTGTGCAAACAACGTCAACTTTGGGCAAAGAACGATGACAACTACATGTATGCACAAATAATACAGGTATTCACAATTTGTACGAACAGCATCAAGATTAAATGAACAAAGTCAACTTTGAGAGAACAACATAGAGTTTGAACAAACAACTTCCACACTTGCCTGAAAAGAACCGAACCCACTGAGAAAGTGAGAAATTATTGATTGACTTAAGGGAAAATGGGAGAACACGGTTCTGCCCAGGAGAACAACTGAGGAGTACTTAAGGAGCAAGTTTCTGAGTTGAGAAGCTTTTGGAAATTGTTAGCTATTCCAATATGGCTGACTATACCAGTCACATAATTGATCATAATTTGCAAATTGCCAGTGGTAAAACTATGTTGATCATCAAGACAAGCACTTTTTTAATTACATTGTAACTAACATGTTGAGGCTGTTGTGTATAGAGGGTACACATGTATAACAAAAACTGAGAGTAAAGCAGTGAATGCTATGTATTTCTTTAGGTCTCTTCCCTTCTAGTTTGTAAACCATAAATTTGTATGCTAACTCTGTAGACATCTTTGACTTACATGTAGGCACAAGATACTTTAAATACATCTTTCCTTGTGAATGATTCTTTTTTTATTAATAAGCTCTTGATTCAGTGGATCCCGAATTGAAACTTCTACATATGATGAAGCAATGTACATGTAGACATTTCAGTTTAATCTAAATAAATGATGGAATGAAGTGCATGTGTAATAGCTGCTAAGCAAGACTCAGTAATCCAATCAGAAGGCTAGAAATAGCCTATAGTAAACAATAATTGATGGCCTCTAAGTTTCTGGGTCATAAAGGATGTTGAGATGATCTTTCTTTTCATATGGTAGTCTGGTCCAAGATGAAAAGGACAGTTCTGAATGTTTCCCTAAATTTTGGAATTTTGGACTGCTCAAAATCAGTTGTAGCAATTTGTTAGCCCTAGTAAAGGGAATCAGGGAACCACACGAAGTTCCCTGATTCCCTTTACTAGGACTAACGCCCAGTGGGTTTTTCACGGGTTAAATTAGCACTAAAATTTACACTTCAGAGTTAATTCTCTGTTACATCATTTGTGTTCATAGTGCTACGCGGCACAACATTCATATGTACCCTTACTTTCTCTTCGCCGCGATTCACCATCTAAATCGACCCCGACTTTCTCTGTCCGACCTCGTAGCTCAGTCGGCAGAGTAACGGTAGATCTAATCCAGAGGTCGTGGGTTCGATTCCCACCGATTCCCTTTACTAGGGCTAACGCCCAGTGGGTTATTCACGGGTTAAATTAGCACTAAAATTTACACTTCAGAGTTAATTCTCTGTTACATCATT
>JAEMPF020024804.1:0-12275 GCA_022496165.2 Catalaphyllia jardinei | reverse complement strand
TGGGGAGAGAATTAACGCTAGATGCAAATAAAATAGAGCAATTAAGTGTTCCAATATCGAAAAGTGCCATTTTCTAAAATTGTCTCAGGTACTTTTGTCGCCCATTGCAGTTCCAAAATATTTTCTCGTGTTCTTTCAAATAAAACAGACTTCGGTACAGTACTTTAGTTGCTTGCGTTAATCTCGTTTTCAGTGTCTCCTTACAGACGAGTTTATAAAACAAACGTCCTAGTGAAATTAAAATGTTACTACCTATACATTCATGCTTTTAACATAAGTGTTTTATTAAAAACTGTATTTCCTCTGCTAAATTTAGTTACTTTTGGGCACCTACTTGATTAGTTTCATAAGGTATTTAGGTGTCCCAAACTCCTCACAATCAAGATAATTTGTTTATATGAATTGGCCACCGTTAAGAGATTCGGTAGCTGACGTTTTGAGCGTTAGCCCTTCGTTGGATTTGCTCCGAAGAAGGGCTAGCGCCAAATTATCTTATAATATTCCCACCGACGCAGCACCATAGTTTCATTAGAAACTTACCCCCTTTCCCCACATTCAACAAGTTTGTATTTAAACTCTTTGTGTTCCCTTTATGTCTTTTCTTTAACGCTGTAATACTTTATTTCTTGATGACATTTGCATTTGTAAATATTTCATTAGGCTATTTATTATCTTCTATATGTAACTTGTATATTTATAGGTATTTTATCTTTTCAAACGCCTCTGTAAAATTTATGTTTGTGAGAGTTTAGATTAGAATTTAATTGAATGAACTATCGACTGGGACCTCACTACCGATTTATAAATGATCAGACTAGCTCCAGGTTATTAGCCATTAGGGACCGGTCATTATTTACGGCCTGGTGGGGCGGAGAAAGCTTTTTTTTGGGGGAGGGGGGGTCATTGGAACTTTAAGGGGGATCAGTCAACTGAGAGCCCAAAAGGGGCTGGGATCACTATCCCTCATTATATTTTGCCCGCACATATAACAATAAATTTAGACTTGCAGACTAAGCCGTCTCAAGAGAATATTAGTATATAAAAAGGTTGAGACAGCGCTACTTTCTACATCTAATTTTGTTATCATAAACACCTTATTTTCCATAACACTTTGACCCCAATATGCATGAAATTGCATCTTTGGCAACTTACAATTTGAAAATTTTCGGGGGGAGCATCCCCCTGAAACACCCATGCTGGATTGCCCCTTCGAGCGAATCGGGCCTTACGTTAATTTATACCCCCTGTTATGCTTTATTTGACGCCTGTGAAATCTTCTGCTAAGAACCCTGATCAGATATCGGGTAGACACGAATCAAGAGACTACACGGCCATGGCGACTTCATTAATCTGTAGGTCAGCATCATAGTTAGAAATGCTACTGTCATATTACCGTTAAAAGCGCTAAATATACACGTGGAAAGGTGAATATGTATGCGAAGAGATTGAGGGTGGGGATCACGAAATTTATTACTAGCTATGAGGGGGATACCTCAGTAAAATAACACTAAAGTCGGCAAAAAAGGAAGGGCCTAGTCCCTGCAACTAGTCCCCTGAAGAGTTTACACGAAGGGAATAGTCGCAGGAACTGGTCCCACGAACAGTTGACACGAAGCGTTTTGAGGAACAAGTCGCGGGGAGTTGTCCCAAAAATTCAAATGAATTCGTGGGACTAGTCGATTTTGAAGAAAAAATGGCCAGTTTACACGATGGGACTTGTCCCCGCGACTTGTTGCAGGTACTAGTCGCAGGGACTAGTCCCCTTGTGTGTCCCGACCTTTAAGGGGAGATCAGCTAAATGTTAATTACTGCCTTTAGCCGGCGATAGATAACGACCGGTCGTCTAGTTGCGCTGAACGTTCAGGTATGCAGTCGAAAGTGATTATTTGTATAAAAAGGCTTTTTCATGGTTAAAGATACCCAAAACAAGGATACCTACCTTTCGAGTTAGGAACCGAGTTAGGAACCGAGTTGGGAACCGAGTTAGGAACCTAGTTAGGAACTGAGTTAGGAACCGAGTTAGGAACCGAGTTAAGAACCGAGTTAGGAACCGAGTTAGGAACCGAGTTAGGAACCGAGTTAGGAACCGAGTTGGGGACCGAGTTAGGAACCTAGTTAGGAACTGAGTTAGGAATCGAGTTAGGAACCGAGTTAGGAACCGAGTTATGAACCGAGTTAGGAACCGAGTTAGGAACGTAGTTAGGAACCGAGTTAGGAACCGAGTTGGGAACCGAGTTAGAAACCGAGTTGGGAACCGAAGTTTTCCGAAGTTTTGCCACTAATTGTTATTGATTGCCATCCGGCCGTTCACGAAAACCGAAGCAACAGAATTCCTCGCGCCGCCATATTGAATGCCGAGAAGACCCTGGGGACGAAGTAGGTCGGTCTATTGTCGCTGACTGGTTGGGAATATTATTTGGTTTTATCAACTTGATAAAACCAAATTATCTTGTAATACTCCCACCGACGCAGCACCACAGTTTCTTTAGAAACTTACCCCCTTTACTGGTTGAGAATATAATCCGTCGGCTCGTATCATTCACATTCAAGATGGAGGAAGACGCGAGGTACCTAATAGAATAATTATGAATCTTCTCCTTTCCAGGTCCATCACGACCATCCACTATTTTTATTGTTGTCTGGATGTTGTAGTTTAATGCAACCGTTACTACGACTTATTATTTTAGTCTGAACAGGTCTTTTATTCCCATTTTGTAGCGTTACACCACCGTGTATCACGATAACAGGTAAGTCATCGAAGCTACACGTTTCCAGTCTTCGCTTTGCTTTGCTTTGCGTTACATCGCTTTTCGTGATGATTTGTTCCTTTATTTTCATAGATTCTCCTGTTAAAGACTGCAAAAGCAGCAGGTTTGAGCAAATAAATAACAGGTTAAAGTACTTAGCATGTCACGAACTTTGGCCCAAATTCAAACCATGTTAGAGCTCAGATTGAGGGCGCGATGGAGGCGACATAAAAATAACAATAAAATAGCTGTAAGACATAATTTGTAGGAATAATCAGGGAACAATTGCGAGATTACATTGCAATATTCAACGGTGGATTCGACCAGGAGGGGACATGAAACATAAGACTTTAATTAGAACTTGTACAGCTAATCATTAACAATTTTCATTGGGATCAAAATAACACTGCAAGTTTAATATAAATTTATGGATTCAGATTTTAAGTTTGCTTTGTAAAGAAAGCAGTGAAACCAACGAAGTGTGCTAAAATGTTATTCCTATTTTTTTGTAATGCAGTGCAGCACAAGTCATCATTATCCCAGGTGAGATATTTTGGATTGTATACATATATATTTTTCACTTTTATATATTTTTCTTCTAGAAAGATTTAAACCGCAGAAAAAATACTTCTCAATATTATTTTTTTAGACTCTCTGGTCAAAAATCAGAATTCAGAGGAGGAAAAAGGTAAACATTGACAATCAAGTTAGTTCCTTCTTAAAAGGGTATTGTTTTGGGTCATTATAAAATGGTGATCATTATTTTAACTGATATTATTTTAACTTTGCCTATCAGATATCTCAGTCAAATTTTACCTTGTACATTGAACTTGCTACCTCTTTTCTGGTTGAGAGCTGTCAGTGTCAAGTTTGCTTTCCTTCTGTGACCCCAGGGCTTTGGCTGCTGACAATTACACCACTAACAAACAAACTCCACCCCACCCCTCCCCTCCCCTTTTTTCTTTAGCTTTTGAGACTCCCTCCCCTAGGAATTTCCAATTACCTCTCCTGCAGCAGGGAGGAAGTATGGACAAATTAAGCTGAAGTGTCCTTGTAGATAGCAGACCAGTTTCCTTATACTCAAGTTATAAATAGTAATAGACAAGCATGTTTTAAGCATGAGATGTGGGGCCTCCGCTACCTATCTATACTGTAATTCATTTGGCCATTCCTTGTACAAAGGTTTATGATAAAAATGAATCACTTGTTGTCATATGATTTTCATAGACCCTCCAGACAAGAATTCAAAAACAATCAAGAATGAATACAATTCAGACCAAGGTTAAAATTCACATGTAGCTTTTTATATTTTGACTGTTGGTCTAAAACAATTGTGCCCAACACACAATTCTCATATTTTAGACAAGAAGTATGGTTCTATATCTTCTACATCTGATTCAGACTCAGAAGAAGGTACATGTACGTACAGTTAATGTTTGTTTTGTTCAGTAATGTTCATGTTTACAAGTTACATAGTTTACATACAGCCGGTAGTTACATGTTTTCACACAAATATTTAAGAGTAAAACACTCAAGAACTGACGAGTGAAATAGTGGATTCATTTGGCCATTTTTCTACGAAGGTTTATATTAAAAATGAATCAGTAAGGTCACTTATTGTCATATAATTTTCATAAACCAATCAAGAATGAACAACAACAATCAACAATCAAGAATGAATACAATTCAGACCAAGGTAACAATTCACATGTAACTTTTTATATTTTGACTGTTGGTCTATGAAAATTATGCCTAACACAGAATTCTCATATTTCAGACAAGAAGTATGCTTCTATATCTACATCTGATTCAGTCTCAGAAGAAGGTACATGTACATACAGTTAATGTTTGTTTTCTTAATAAAATTGTAACCGCTAACCAGTGCTAATCCTAACTCCAAAGAAGCTAAACTAACCATTCTGTGTTCCTGATTTTACTACATGCCGCCACTAAACATACGACAATAACAGGTTTAACGCACACTATTCTCATATTTCAGACAAGAAGTGTGCTTCTATATCCGATTGTGACTCGAAAGAAGGTACAGTTAATGTGTGTTGTGTTCAGCAATGTTTATGTTTGTTGCATAATTTACATACTTCTTGGTTACATTTCACAAAAATATTTAATAGTAAAACAATCAAGCACTGAAGAGTGAAATAAGTGATTGTAAGTGATGGGATGTTAAATGTCCTCAAATGATTTTTTTTTATACTAAATAAGTAAAGTAAATAAGTAATTAAGGAGAAGAATAAGGAGAAGGGGAGGGGGAGAGGGAAACAGAATGGCTTAGCAGTACTCCTAGTCACTTCATTGCTATAGAAACTGGAGCTAGGCACTGCCAATCATTGTTAATTTCCAAGATGAGAGAAACTGACGGTCTGGCAATGAAATTACTTGACCACACATGTTGTAGTATCTTGAGGGATGTTTGTTTGGTAGCTATTAAAATTATTCATTCAACATGTGTAAATATTCCTTCCTGAATACATGGATGTCAATTCCATTTCAGAGAGTGATAAGGCACCCACCTGCCCAGTGTGCTGCAAAGTGTTTTCCAGACTAGGGAATTTGAACAAGCACAGACGGTTGAATTGCTGTTCTTCTTTGAAATCAAAGAGGTAAATGAGCAAGCTACTCTTCATAAACTATGATTTGTGTATGCCCCCAAAAATTATGATCAAGTTTTGTACTGTGTTCTATCTGTCATCTGTTGCCATGCATAGCACAGATGGTAATTGATTGAAGTTTGGAAAAAAATGAGGCACAACTAGTCAAATTTTTCAGCATGTTGATGTTAAATCGATATTAAATGGTTGTGGTTGTCTCTTTAAAAATTGATTTCCCGTTAAATTTATTGATTCCAACCCTTGACAATAAAAAAGGGAGGTTTTTGGTGCGGCAAAGGCGCGAGCGTCTAGGGGCGTTCGGGGGCATCCCCCCAACCCCCCCGTAAAAATTTAAATATAAAGGCCTATAAGATGCCTTTTCCTGCATTTTGAGATAATAGTCAATGGCATTTTGGGGCATTACCGCACCCAAAAAACCGCAGGCTCATGCTAGGATGCCCCAGTGGTAAAACATTCGTGAGATACCTCAGAACAAACAACAAATGATCGTGCTAGTGAAGACTAGTGAAGCAGGGAACACATTATCTTCTTTTGCCAGAGGAAAGTTACAAAAACGGGAGAATATTGAATGAAAACGGGAGGTCGGAAATGATCACCCTTAAAGGGGAGGTTTCCGGCCAAAACGGGAGGGTTGGAATCTCTGTAATGTTAAAACACAATGTTTCATATATATGTGTAAACCTTGGTACCATTAATTTTAGCATAGTTTTGACGAGAAATTAGTGAAATGCATGGACGTAGCCCCTTTAAACTTAGAAAAGCTAGGTCAGTAAGGTTGAGAACATTGGCTATAGAATAACTTATAAGACTAAACAAACTTGATTGAGTGAGCAGAATTGTGAATGATGTGCCTGGCGATATTATTTAGTGTTTACAATGTTCAACAAGATGGTCTGTTTTCAGGAAAACCAGCTCAAATGATGACATCAGCATCAGAAATATGTAAGTTTATATAGTACATGTATGACCTGGTATGAAGAAAAGATTGACTTTGATTGATCAGTTTGCAATCAAAGTAAACAAAGTTTGTACCACAAGGCGCCCGCTTTCTAATAAGTGCCCTCTATTGGTTGTCATTTTGTTAACATGCGTCGCTATGAGGCAGTTGGAGTCGCATGCACAGCCAAAAAGGTGTGGGAATTTGGGGAGAACCATGTCACTGTGTTCCATCATGGGCAGCATAGATGTGAAGCAGGCACAATTGAACCTGACATTTGTAGCGATGCAAGTGCTTTCTTCCAGGCAAGTGGCGACTGTGGCTGAAGTTTACGATAGTGCAAGTGCTATGGCTGATCTCAAGAAAATCCAAAACATCAAGCAAAAAGTAATCAGTGCAGTAAACCCAGTGGGACATTCACTTAAAGCTCTAGCCAAAATTAAAGAAGCCAGCGATTTGAAAGACAAATGCTTACTCTGGAAAGTTCAGGATGTTAGATTATGTAAGAGCAAGACCTCGGTGGTATTTAGATCCAGCAAGGAAAGACTTGGCACTGCTGTTTTCATGCAACGCGGGGGTCAGCATCCATTATCAGAGGAATTTTGTTTTCTGGAAGCCGAGCATGATAAAGTTATGGGCATGAAAACCATAAATTTAAGTGTTCAGCACCCAACCATTAAGGAGATGGTCACTATAGCCAGTATGGACTCTGAACAGGAAAACACTGAGACCCTTTTTGAATTCTGCCGCTAATTGAATGAAGTAAGTTTTTTTATTGTGACAGAATGTGCGTGCAGATGTATTACATAGTCATGTTACATAATGATGTGATTTCACACAAATTTAAGAACAAACCTCTCTAGTACTGGGATTAATTTATTAACTTCATTTTTCCTGAAAACCTCTTATCCAACTTTGAAAACCTGAAAATTTGGCTAGAAAACTCGAAAAAAGGAAATGTGATTCGCGAAAACAATGGGAACGATACAGGGCTCATTTGGGATGCTACATTAACTGTACATCTGGTTGTTTTGTGACCTTTTTGTTGCTTTCAATGCTTTTAAACTAGCTGTTCCATGTTGGAAGTGAATTGCTCATAGTTGAGCAGGCAACACAATTCTTATGTTTCACATAAGAATTATAAATATACCACAGTACAATGATGTTTTCTATCTAACTTCTTACAACAGGCCATGAGAAATGTAACAGGTGATAGAAGCTACATTTTTGACCCTGTTGGCATAGTAACTGAAGAGCATGGCGGCAATCGTTCAAGCATTCAGAAAATGTTAAAAGATGACATGGTGACCCGTGCAAAAGTCCTGTGAAAGCCACTTCTATGATTGTGCTCACAGAGTTGCCAAAAGTGACTGCAGCCCCAAATCCAAAGCAGAATTCCTAACTTTGGTTCCTAACTCTGTTTTTCCGAGACTCCTAGTGCATACGAGGCAAAACGAAGAACACTCATGGACTGGGTATCAAAAGACAAAAGAAGCCCTGTGAGGGCCTGGTTTAACCAATTCTGGCATGTGAGAAGGTATGTACATCTCTTTATTGCTCTGAGATGAGTGCGGAGGTAAGAGGAGTACTACATTCCAGGAACATTGGAAACTAGTCATTCCCAGCAAATAGTTTAGACTTCCTGTTCTAAGCAATGAAGAACCATAAAATCCCAGCAACCTAGAAATTGGCAGTCTTGCTACTTTCATTGTGGCATTCTTTAAACTGGTCAGTCAATCAATCAATGACCAATCCCTATTCCTGGAAGTGAAACAAATCGTGATCTCGTCAAGGTCGTGTTGACAACAAAAATGAGAGAACTGGAAGCATTTTTTAAATTATTACCTTCCACAGATACAGCTGGTCTATGGCTAAGAACACTCATTGACAGGTTTCAAAGACTAGAGTGTCTAATACGTCTATCACAAAACTGGAAACAAATGAGCAAAGTAAACAATGCATCTCAATTATTGTAAAATGTTTCCATTCTCAAGCTAAAGACAAACGTTCTTTCTTAGGTTTCATGTGTTCCGTGCATTTAAAGGCCCGAAGACACCAAACACTAATATTGCAGAAGTGGGACATTCAAGGAATGCCACCAGGGGGGCAAAGAATGATACGCTTGCTCGTGTGGCAGAGGATCATGTGGTCGAGAGGGCCCTTTTAAAAGCCAAACTTCAAAGGTATTGAAATATTTATTTTAATTAAGCCCCTTCCTCTCTAATACTCCCCCCCCCCCACCCACATACACAAATACATGTATTTTTAAAAGACAAATAAATCCACTGATATTATACTAGATACGAAAGTGAAACTTACAGTGGCGGGAGGTGCCTTGACCAAAAAAAGAAAGATGACATGTCCCTTAGACGACAGCTTGATCGTGCTACTCAATTTGCAGTGGATTTGTCCCAAGGTGCTGTTGATGAGGAGGCCTACAGTGCCGGTGCTTACATCAATCAGAGTTCGAGCCAGCGGTTAAAGAAAAGGCAGCTTAGCATGATGAGTGACCCTAAAGATCTCAGTAGCTCCAGTGATTATTCTTCTGAAAAAAGTTCAAGCAAAAAAGTACGGAAGAGGTATCGTAAGAGTCGGAGCAAGAACTTTCTAGACTCACTGCGAATGGCAAAACGGGTCAAAGTCAGTCTGGAAAGGATCCATGATATCAGCCGCCACAAAAAGTGTTACGATTAGTTGAAATTAGTGAAACCATCGACTGCAATTGTACATTTGCCGCAAAACGGGATCTTTGCTTACATGCAGTGTGGGTCCTAATTAATGGTCTGAACGTCAACGAAAACAATGATACACTGCAGCAGAAGGTTCATGACAACAAGACACTAGACAATCTGTTTAAACAGGTAGCCCACAAGTTGCACCGGGAAACCAGGCACTTGTGCAGTCAAGCACAGGTTCCATGCACCATGTTGCACAGGTGCACCAGCCACCTGTAAAGTCCAGCGCTCCTTCCATGCAGCATGTTGCACAAGTGCACGAAGCCTTTGAACTTTAATCTGAAAAAACCTAGGCTTGATTTCCGCCACTCTCTCACGTTCGGTATTTGTTCCCCCCTGAGAAGAAATTTAATTTCAAGTTCTTTTCAGGGGTAGAGCACGGACTCATTTTCAAGATTTCAATAGCATCATAGCCTTAGTTTTTTTTTAAATACGAGGTTTTCCCCATTAGTTGCCTTTGACTCCAGGAAACCTTTGAAGATAAGTCTTAGAGAAACAAAATTAGAGTTTGTTGTAATGCCATTGCCCACACTTTCACTTTATTGTTGTTGTTGACTCATTGATTCGTTGTGTGATCGATTTGGAATTAATTCAAAGAGAAATTATTATGATAAATTATTTATTTATTTGGTATAGAATCTATTTAAAATTAAAGTGTTATTTAAGAGAAAGTATTTTTTGGTATAAAATCAATTTAAAATTAAAGTGTTATCGATTCACCTACAGTTGTTTAATAATGAGTGGTCATCCCTAGAACCTGAGTTACTAGCTACCTCCGATATGACGGTCTAACCAGGTGAAACCTGTTGATTCACTTGATTCATTTCCTCCCGTATCCTCCACGCCCTTCGTCACGTTTCATAAAAAGAAAGTACAACACCGTTGAAAACTGCCTACTGCTTATTTACGCCATATAGGGTCTCTGAATAAAATACATAATACACTAATTTCCAATGTTCAATTTAAATTTCCAGCGTTCCAACTACCCTTTCATGAAAACCTGCGAAAAGTCCTAAACTTTACCAGCAGTGTAGCAGCTTTCATAAGGTGAAAATTATTAGGTCAACTTGGTTTTATACAAAAACGTAGACATTTGAGATAAGGGCGGGTAGGGGTCGTGTTGTCTCTTTCAACTTACCCTATTTTGTCTCGCATCATCATCGATGATCAATTAATTCACTATTAACTTGATAACTATAACTCGGTTCCCAACACGGTTCCCAACTCGGTTCCTAACTCGGTTCCTAACTCGGTTCCTAACTCCGTTCCTAACTCGGTTCCCAACTCGGTTCCTAACTCCGTTTCTAACTCGGTTCCCAACTCGGTTCCTAACTCCGTTCCTAACTCCGTTCTTAGTTTATCTCGAAAATAAATCCACACAAGTCACTGCGAAAAATGAAATAGACGCCCCATGCAAAAGAAAACCACTGCACGGCACGTCTACATTTGAATGGTTTTCTTTCTCGCGAAATATTTAATTCGCTCAGTCATGTTCATGAAAAACGCGTTTCATGCTGATCGATTTTAACGAGGAAAATTCATTGTTAGGCGAAATAATACTTTCCCCGTGATTTTCACTTAGACCCCGTGTTTTCCACCAGACTCCTTGTTTTCCACCAGACCCTATGTTTTCCACCAGACGCCGTCTTTTCCACCAGACCCCGTCTTTTCCACACCTTGGGACCCCGTACCCCGTACCTCGGGACCCCGGCCCCGCGTTTTCCACCTAGCCGCTGGATAAATACAATGTCGTGAGCGAAACTAGTTTTCGTTAGCGCGTTTTGCTGTGTACATTTCAGTTGACCTAAAATAAGCTCAAATGTCCCACAGTTGGCTGTTTAGGGTCTACAATTAACTTTTTTGACTTTGGCTACAGCTTTCAACTTAATGAAACCTTTCCATCATAAGTGATGTGCAGTCGCCAACAGTTTTCCTCATTATGGTAATGGAAGTCAAGAGGAAAGTCTGCTATTGGCAAAAAGGGGTCTGAATTTTCTGTCGGTGTAATCGCTTTGGCTAAAATTCAAACTGAACATTAATTTGGGAATGAGATAAATATATGACAGTGGCATAGTCCTGAATTATTAAACTCTTCCACTTGGCAGTGTTTTTGCATTGAGGCTCTAAGCAGGGGTCACACAAAAATACACAAAAGGTAATGGGCCACTTCTGATGGCAGGGAAGCGATTAACCCTGGGGTTAAGGGGACCTGGAGACAGCCCCCCCTGGGGGAGACATGATCGAGTGATACCGGGTATAGTCACCCTGGACAGGGGTTCTGATCAGTCTCCGGAGGTCAGTCCCATATCACCCAGTCACTAGGAACTAAGGAGAACCAGGAGGGGTGGCTCATCCTGGGTGGCGTACAGATCAGGTGTGACCGGGGGTCCACACCTGGAGTGGATACTTTCCTGCCTTTAAGGGCTAAGCCTTACTGTGGGGTAATGTGCAGCCAGGGGTTGCACTTCCCTGCCACTATTTTTTTTGGAAGCAACACAGTGGATCTACATCCCCAAAATCCAATGAAGGAATGAGACCTAGTCCAGTAAAATACTAAAATGTACAGATTAATCTTAAAGATACATATCTATGGAGAGGAATACAATAATGATCTGCATGCAAAAAACTTTCTGGTCGTATAAAGTAAACCTAGGTAAAAATCGAAACATAGAAACAAAGGTTCCAGACAGAACTAAGGGAGGGAGGGAAAAGCGCTGTTGTGGGTGAACGGAAACCCAACAGGAATGACTGGGGAAGAACAGTGTGTGGGAAACAATGTAGCACATGAGCATGATGAGCATGTGATAGTATGAATGGAACCTCTGTGAAGTCTAGTAAATATATCGTGCTAGGTTACAGTGGACTTTGCCAAAGAGAATGATATATTATAATCAAACAATCGGTTACTGTTCGTTTTTCTCTCTTGTACTTTGGACTAGTATCTACTGTTACTTAGTAAAACGGCTTATCCAAATCTTGCACGTTGTGTGACCAAGAAACAGAGACATGATTGTTGCTAATATGACAATGAGTGAGTTTACGTAGGGCCTAATTCTCAGGCTATAAACATCAGTTTATGCTAACATAAACTTGGACTATAGTTATTCCCCCACTGGTGACCAGTTGTAAAATTCTGATCATCACTGTGAACTTTTTAGCAGCACTGGCAGCTAGGAAGGGGTGATTTCAGACTCGGCTATTGCCCCTCTCAAATTCCAATTTTTGA
>JAEMPF020024801.1:5000-12277 GCA_022496165.2 Catalaphyllia jardinei | reverse complement strand
TTCTATCTGTCATCAGTCCTACGTCACTACGGAGTACCATGAGAAGCACGCGCGCTAGCTTATTGAGCCATTGTACGCTCGCTTTTCTGAGCCAACCCAACGGAGACCAAGTGTCGTGAGTATTTTACTTCTGAAAAGCAACCACTAACTGTTGATTCTTCATTTTCTTTTCCCTTTCGTAGTTACATTATGTCAGCCGAAAACGGTGAACCTGGCGTTAGCCACCTAACTGGTGCCTCAAACAGCCAACCTGGCAATAATTCTCAACCTGAGATTGTTCGCCCTGCTGAAGCAGGTCTATCTAGCCAACCTGGCGAAAGCCTCGCGAAAACGCTTTCAGATATCAACGTGAATATGGGCACCATGGCCTCTTTATTACAAACGATTGTGGCACTCCAAGACCCAAAGCCGCAAAAGAAACGGCGCCATAGCTTCCACGACCTTTCAAGCGCCGACTCCGAGTCCGAAGCCACCGACCACGAGGCGGCTAGCAAACAAAGGCGCGAGGAAGACGAATTAAGTATCTCGCCCTCGGATGAAGACATCACTGAATTCCTTAAGGAATCAAACTCCAAAGAGGTCGAGGTGGCAGCTAAAACAGCTGAGCCTAACGAAGAAGTCGAGCTTCTCAAATCTCTCGAGGCTGACTTCACTGACGATGAACCTTTTGGCGCCAAAATAAACCAACGCTTGGCCAACATAGCGTCTAAACGGTGGGGCATTACCCTTCCCAACGACAAACTGAAAGCACTGCTAGCTAAACACGCTAGACCAGAAAATTGCCCCGACATCACCACGGTAAGAATCAACCCAGAAATCTGGGAACAAATGAATAATTTTAGGCGCAAAGCCGACCTGAGAGTCAGTAACATCCAACAAGCCTTACAGAAGGCCACTTTCGGAATGCTAAAGGTATGTGATAAATTAGTGGATCAGCAACCGAGCACAGATAAGGAAACTCTGGCCGCTAACATCGACGCCTATTGTCCTATTAGGACACGCTGTCGGGGAGCTCTCCCGCTTACGCCGAGAGCAGATTAAACCGGCCCTTAAAGCCGAATTTCATTCGCTTTGCTCCCAGGCAAATGAGTCGACCAGTCGGTCTGACCTTCTTTTTGGGGCAGACCTAGCAAAACAAGTACGTGACGCCAAAGATACTAACAAAATTGGGAAAGACATAGACGTAGGCAAAACTGGCGCGACACGCTTCTCGCGCCCATACAATTCACATCATGATAAGCGCAGGCCTCAAAAGAACTATGGAAAACACTACAGGCCTGGAGAGAGCAAACCGCCTTTTTTAGGGAAGGGCCAGAAAAAACCCACCTTCCCCAAAAACCGAAGCGAGAGGACATAATACATTCTTTGGAAAACATTTAAAAATCGGTAAGTAACTTCCCATCTCTGGTACGTGACCTTAAGGAATATTTGGAGCATAGATGCACTTATTTTCGAGCTGGTTGCATAACCAAGTCCATTAGCAACTGGCAGATGATTACCTCTGATAAGGAAATTTTGACGTCTGTCAGAGGGGCAACAATTGAGTTTGACACCCGACCGCATAACACTACACGCCCACAATCTGTTTTCTCTGTTGAAGAAAGTGCCATTATTGACAGTGAAATTGCAAAACTGCTGTCTAAAAACATTGAAACAACTGATCATACTCCTTATGAGGTGATCTCCAGCATCTTCATTAGACCTAAGAAAGATGGAGGTCACAGACTAATTCTAAACCTCAAGGGACTTAACCAATTGTGACCTTCCATAGGAAAACACGTCTTATTGAACATTTCAATTTGGGCCAAACGGCGTTTCAAACGCCCTGAAACAGCGTTTGCAAGGCGTTTGCAAAGGGTTTTCAAAGCGTTTGCAAAGGGTTTGGAAAAAGTTTGAAACGCTTTTAAAAGGGTTTGCAAAGCGTTTGAAAGCGTTTGGAAGGAGTTTGTCAAACGTTTGAAAGCGTTTTAAAGGAGTTTCTAAAGCGTTTGAAAGGAGTTTGTAAACCTTCTGAAAGGAGTTTGTAAAACGTTTGAAAAGAGTTTGCCTAGGGTTTGCAGAGCGTTTGCATGGTCAGCATGCGAAGGGTTTGCAAAGAGTTTGAAATCGTTTGCTAAGGGTTTGTATGCTAACAAAAGCCATCTTACATGTAGTTATAATTTTCATAAAAACTCTTCAGAGCGTTTTTATTCGGCTTCGGTGGTTTTGACAATCGGTCGTTTGCTTCTAATAGTGATCCCGTACAAAACTTCTGAGCGAGACACGGGCGAGATTTTGGAGCAACTTCAGAATGCCCCGCAACTCACGCCCTCCTTAATTCTACTGCTACCGTGGTCCGCGGTCCGCAGTCGGCTAGCAAGGTTATATGTATGTACTAAGTGTTAAACTCCAGTGCTACCGCGGTCCGCAGTCCCGTAGTCGATGTATTAAACTAAGTGTTAAACTAAAGTGCTACCGCGGCTCGCAGTCCCGTAGTCGATAAATAAATATTTAACTATGAGTTGAACTTAAGTGCTACAGCCGAGATTCTGGCCCTTTAAAAATGTCTCGCTGGTGACAGAACGTGGCGGTAATCAGGCAGACAGGAGCGATAAAAATTGAACATATTCATACGACAATCGAACAACTTGCATTCCGTTTGTGACATTCTGAAAGCTCATCCGCAGTCACGCTGTTGCTCCACGCTGATTGGATTATGCTAAAAAATGCATCCAATCAGCGTGGAGCAAACAGCGTGACTGTTGCTCCTTGGCAGGTCGCTTCGAAAGCTTCATTTCTCGAAAATTTTATTTAGCACTTCGATTTTAAATGGGTCTTCGGTTTAATACCATGAGAAGAAGCATCAACCTTTTAGTTAATCTGGTGTTCGATTTGGAAGCCGGGCGATTCAAATTTCTGGGTGAAAATCTGCTTGGAATGGTCGAAAATGAGCTTTCCATCCTTGACTCCATGTTATAACGTGTAGTAACAATCAAAGCAAAACCCACCAAATCTCTCAAATTCGCCAATTTGAGCCGCAAATGTTTTGTAACGAGCGAACAGTTTAAGTGGAATGCATTATTTCAAATTCTTCGGAAGCTTGAGAATAAGTTTAGACAAAACGTACGCAGAATTACGCAGCATGCACATGATTTGTGTTGTTAATGTCGCATATAACAATAAACAATTGCACCCAACAAATAACGGATCGTTTCGGTAAATTATCTGTTCAGAAGGCCTTTTCCCCATGCAGTGCTCTCGTGCATTCGCCAGCATGCGGATAGTGAACGGAAACAAGGAGATTTTTTTTTCCCGCGACATTTTCAAAGCGGGTTTTCGAAGAGCATTTGAACCATTTCTAAGGAATTTCCAAAGCGTTTCCACATTCTAAAGGGTTTCAAAGTTCCGGGAATTGCTTCAAATATTCTGAGAAACAAATCGGCTTTAGTCACGGGAATTTGTACAACCTTCACTTGCTTTCAAACTCTTCGCCCGCGAAAACATGGCTTTCTGGAAACAGGATTGTGCTTAGTAAGGGAGCCAACAGTACCATCAGCTTGGTTCATTACTATTTTGGGAAATTTGGGCTTGGCGAAACAGATGCCTACATTCACGCGGACAACTGTTCTGGTCAAAATAAAAACAATTATTTTCTTTGGTACTATGCCTGGAGAATAATTGTTGGTTTTCACTTGAACATTCTGTATTCATTTCTGGTTGCTGGCCACACTAAGTTCTCTCCAGACTGGTGTTTTGGTTTGGCTAAGCAGGCGGTCCGAAAAACTTTTATTTCGGATCTATTCGAGTTGGCCCGTACGATCGACAACTCGACTGTCACAGGCGTGAATGTTACACAACTCTGTGGACTTCATGATGGTTCAGTTATAGTTCCTACTTATGATTGGGTAAGTTTTTTTGATCCCTTGTTCAAGAAATTGCCAGGAGTAAAGGGCTATCATCATTTTCGCTTCAGTAAAGACACGCCAGGGCGGGTTTACTGTAAGCGTTACGCTGACTCTGAAGAAGTAGAGTTTGACTTACTAAAAGACCAAACAAAACTTCCACCTTATACGCTTCCTCCTGTCATAAAACCATTAGGCATGGATTTAGAAAGGAAGAATTATCTGTATAAGGAAATAAGACAATTTTGTAAACCGGATTCTGCGAATCTAGTCGCACCAAAACCTTGATGCGTTGGAAAGAATTCAAATCAATGAACGCTGTGGTTATATGCCCGGTGAGTAAGATTTAAGTCGTAGATAAAATGTTATCCCCTTAATCTATGATCGATGACTGCAAACCGGCACATATTTAAGGGATTGAAAACTAATCATAGCTAAGCGCGTTTTATTCCTTGCGGACTGATTCCGCCGGCTTTCATGAGAAACGTTTGCAAAGGGTTTGCGAAGCATTTGCAAAGTGTTTGCGAAACGTTTGCAAAGGGTTTGTTAAGCGTTTGAAAGGGTTTGAGAAGCGTTTGACACGCTTTGCAAACCGTTTGATAAGCGTTTGCGAAGGGTTTGAAAAGTGTTTGAAATGCTTTCCAAGCGTTTGTAAGGAGTTTGCGAAGGGTTTGCAAAGCGTTTGTAAAGGGTTTGCGAAGCGTTTGAAACGCTGTGAAACCCTGTTTGTGAGGCGTTTCAAATGCCCCAAAAACGCTGTTTTCGATAAGACGTGTTTTCCTATGGAAGGTCACAATTTGTCACTTATCACCATTTTAAAATGGAAACACTTCAGTCAATAGTACGATTAGTTGAAAAGAATTGCTACATGGCCTCGCTTGACCTCAAGGATGCTTATTACACGGTTAGTGTGAGCCCCTCGCACAGGAAATACCTACGTTTCATATGGAAAAATGTTCTGTATCAGTTCACGTGCCTGCCTAACGGGTTATCATCTTGCCCCAGGAAATTCACAAAATTGCTCAAACCGCCGCTTACCGAGTTACACAAAAAGGGACATATATCCTCTAGTTACATTGATGACCTCTATCTCCAAGGGAGAACATACGATCTTTGTGTCTCCAACGTGATTGACACTTTTATTCAATTTGATTCTTTGGGGTTTGCAATCCATCCCGACAAGTCTGTATTTATTCCATCCCAACGGCTGGTCCTATTAGGCTTTATTATCGACTCGGTCGCCATGACTATCACACTGACCCCTGAAAAAGCCTTAAAAGTTAAAGAAGCTTGTGGCACTCTTCTGGCACAAGGCCTTCCGACAATACGACAAGTAGCCTGCGTAATAGGAAAAATTATTTCATCTTTCCCTGGGGTCATGTATGGACAACTTTATTATAGAGCTCTTGAGCATACCAAAACCTTAGCCCTCAAAACCGCCAAAGGCGATTTTGACAGTCAGATGACCTTAACCGAAGATTGCAAAAAGGAACTCCAGTGGTGGGTGGACAATATCGTGGGTTCCCATAACGTCATAACCCATGGACAGCCCTCAAACACCCTCACCACCGACGCATCTCAGAATGGTTGGGGGGCAGTTTACAATGACACAAGCACTGGGGGGTTTTGGTCCGATGAGGAAAAATCATATCACATAAACTACCTCGAATTATTAGCAGTGTTCATGGGCCTACAAACCTTTTTTAAAACACATTACAACACCCACCTTCGAATCATGTCTGATAACACGACTGCAATAGCAGTCCTGAACCATATGGGGACTAGCCATTCAGATCCTTGCAACCGCCTAGGGAAAGAAATTTGGGAATGGTGCATCGACCGTAACATATGGCTCAGTGCTGCTCACATCCCCGGGGTTCACAATATCAAGGCTGATCTCGAATCGAGACGAACCAATGATAACACGGAATGGATGCTTGATAGGGCCCTCCTAAACAATGCACTGTCGCAACTAAGCTTGTGCCCGAATATAGACCTTTTCGCATCACGACTAAATAATCAATTTCCTCAATATGTCTCATTTAAGCCTGACCCAGGCGCAGTCGCCGTTGATGCGTTTTCACTCAACTTACGCCATCTTAAATTCTATGCTTTTCCCCCATTCAGTGTTATCAACGCATTTCTTCAGCGAGTGCGGGAAGACCAAGCAGCGGGAATCCTGATCATGCCCAACTGGCCGACACAAGCTTGGTTTCCCCTAGCCATGCAGATGTGCGTAGAGCCACCGATAACCCTCCATCCAGACAAACACCTCCTCCAACTACCCGGGAAACCCGAGAAACTACATCCACTTCACAGAACTCTAACACTGCTAGTATGCCACTTGTCCGGGAGCAACTGCAAAAGTTAGGTTTATCCCCTGATACCGTTGACATCCTCATGGCCTCTTGGAGAAAATCCACTGGGAAACAGTACACAACCTACCTCTCTCGATGGGTAACTTATTGTAAAAACAAACAACTGGATGTCACCCATGCCACCATTAACGACGGCCTGGATTTTCTCACTTTACTTTACAAACAGGGGGTGGGTTACAGTGCTATCAACACTGCTCGATCTGCCTTGTCCTCGGTTATTACACCAGCGGATAAAACGACTTTTGGAGAACATCCCCTGGTAACCCGGTTCCTCAAAGGAACCTTTGAACTTAGACCATCTCTACCCAGATACTCCACCATATGGGATGTTGGCATTGTTCTTACATATCTCCGATCATTTCCGGCCCTTAACGACTTGACATTAAAACAACTTACGCTGAATGTCACGACGTTACTTGCCCTTGTCACCGCGCAGCGAACTCAAACACTCTCCACACTGGACACCTCATGTATGCAGGAAACCACGACCGGAATTACATTCACTATACGGGACACCCTGAAAACAACTCGACCTGGCAAACACCTTGCGCCCATTGAAATCCGGCCATTCGCCCCAGACTCCCGTCTTTGCCCGGTAACCTACATCAAACATTACATCAGCAAAACGCATTCACTACGCAGCGACCCACACCTCCTGATCAGTTACACAAAACCGCACAAGCCTGTCACCAACTCTACTGTGGCTAGATGGATTAGATCTACACTCCAGGACGCTGGTATAGACGTTAGCATATTCTCGGCACATAGTAGTCGAACAGCCTCCACCTCTTACAGCATCAACGCACAACTCCCTCTAGCGGACATTCTCAAGGCTGGGGGATGGTCGAACGCTCGAACATTCGCTGAACACTACAACAAGCCTATTAGTGGCAACCTCGGTCAAACCCTTTTGAATCATTTTGACTCAGCTACATAGGCTTACTAGACACCGGAAATATAATCTTATCTTTGTTCCATTCACCAATTGTTTCTATTATTATTACATATCTCGGTTGTC
>JAEMPF020024800.1:0-11778 GCA_022496165.2 Catalaphyllia jardinei | reverse complement strand
AACTTTTGTAAGCAACTTTTGTAAGCAACTTTTGTAAGCAACTTTTGAGATTATGAAAATCATTTATGAAAATTATTTATGAAAATCATTTATTAAAATTATTTATGAAAATTATTTATTAAAATTATTTATGAAAATCATTTATGAAATTTTTTTTATATTCTTGTGTCCGTATGCATAGCTTGTTATTCCATCCTCATGTATATATCTTTTGTCATCAAAACAGCTGAGTGATACTTTATTAATTTCATAACTACCAAGCTTATGGTTCTCACTTCTAATTGTTTTCATTTTGTGAAACATCTGTTTATTATTAAAGAGCGTGTCTTTATAGTTTTCATGTGTGATGTTTTTCTTGATGACATTCTTTTTGATTCCCTTAGCAGTCTTTTCTCCTTGTTGATTATCCTTGATATAGCTATACATTTTGGATCGTAGACCGACAAATTCAGTGATTGGAACTCCAGCTGCTTCATCTTTGAATTTTCCGATTACTTTTTTATTTGTCTTATCAAAATACGGCGAGCTCTCAGAGTAATCACTATTGTCAAACTTATTCTTATCATTCCAAAAGTCTTGGTATACATCCTTAACTTTAATTTCATATGTTAAGCTATCTGTGTCCGTAAATAGCAACTTGGCTTTGCTTCCATATTTCTCTTTGATGTAGTTGTAATGGAAATCATACATCAATGTCTTACTCAAATCTAAGATGCACATCCCCACATATGCTGGCCTGTTTAGAGTAAGGGTTTCTTTTATTTTATGTACAGCCACCAGATTCTCATTAAAGATCTTACTACTGACATAGTACTGACATAGTTGGCTTACTGGTTACTGCTTCTCATCAGTTACCAATCTCACATCTACTCGCTTTCTTATATTTTCCATCGTTTTAACAAATACGCTGTTATTCATTAGCTTGAAGAAATCCTTTTCAAAAGCATTCTTAGCATTTTTCCGTTTTTCAGTATTGAAATCAATATACTGTTTTAGCCAAGGGGATTGATTGAACTTTAGTACTCGATGGACTTTAGTAACCTTCAAACCAAGATCCATATATAATTGGAGGTTCCTGTAATGTAAAACGTACTTTTCTTTTTTCCCTAAGGTTGGTATAAGCTTGTGAACCAAACCGGTTGATATATTATATTTCTCAGATATTTATATGCAGTAATCAGATAGCATATCATTTGTTACTTCTACTTTTTCTGCTGCTAGCGGGTAATCATTATGGAGATCGTGTAATTTTTTGGGATATTTGAGATCTACTTCTAATATCAATCCTTTATTGCTGTCTTCCTCATACTTAGCCAAATCTAATTTATCAATCTGTTTTTGTGTCATCCATCTAAATCCACCAGTTGGGAGATACTGACTCATAGCCCAACCATATAAATTATTTGCATCAAGATACATGATATACTTGGACGGTGCTTTCTTATTATATTCTTTCATATATTTATTATTTGCTTTTCCATATCGATTGGCAATGTAACTTATTCCACCTCGTAAACCTTTTTCAATAAACTGAAACATATCAATGTCAGTCATCAATTCTAGTTTAATATTAGTCATCTTCAACATAGCATCCCACGACAAACCTGGAGAGGTGAAATAATGGCATGGGTCTAATTTATAATATTCCAAACATGTTTTCCTGAAATTCTCAAATACATCTGCTAATAATAGAATATCTGATTTCAAATATAAATCATGATACTCTCCCATATTTTTTAGAGAGAATTTATTCCAAACATTCTGTGCGTGTTTATAATCTTCATCCGATATATGTTCATTATTTAAAATACTGTAGAATTCTTCTTTTGATGGCAGCTTTTCATTGAATTTATTAAAACTGTCCATATAATCATATGGGTAAACTCCTTTTCTAGCCATTAAATCTAATTTTGTACCTTCAAATACTTCAGAGGTATATTTTAATGATTCTCTTGTTTTTCAAGACTGGAGCTCATGAATTGGAAACTATCAAGGAAAACTAAATTATTACCAAGCATGAAAGCCATATATTTCTCCATATTATTAGGGATAGCATTGATGGTAATCTGTTGCTCCTCACCTTTCTTATTTTTATAAACATATTTCTTAACAATAGCTCCAATCTCTTGCATAATGAAATGAGAGTCATACCCGCGGAGATTATGAAATATAACAGATATTTTTACTTCTTCTGGGTTTACTCTAAGTTTTAAATTACAATCTTGATGAGCGGATCCTCTATATTTACCGGTGATATGACAGTCGTCTCGAACTCGAATGTCTTTATCAGTATATTTTTTATCACAAATATGACATTCTTCAGCTTTTTGAAATTGCTTTTCATCTTCTTTTGTCATTCTCAATGGTTTATTGAATTCTTTTTTCATCACTCTCTTACAATATTTGACTTCTTCCAACATAGCTTCCATGAATTTGAAAACTGCCTTTTCACCTCTATACGTTTTAGCAGTTTTGCTATATTTATCATTATAACAACAGACAACCTTATAGCCATAGCCGCAGTCTGTATGCTTCTGGTATGCTTCTGTAAATGATTTGTTGTTATTGGGTTGGCAACCAGATATCTTCTCAGTGATAGCTTCAAAGTCAGCGTAGATCACAAATGGTACAGGTTGCTGTTTATTATAATTATTGTATTTTAGGATATTGTTATCAGCATCATGCATTTTTATTGCTTGTGCTCCATTGACTTGTATGCAATTATCTCTGTGATTGTTCAAGACTCTTTCAGAGCTGAAACACTGAAGGCAGTGCACACAGAAGTGTTTCCTTTCTTTGTGTTTTGTTTGGTTAAACATAAATCTGTTGAAATCTTTGATTAAAACATGTTTATTTTCATTTTCTGTTAATAATAATAAATTCATATGTCTGTCATATTTTTCTTTTGACACATAGACAGGCTGTGGTCGTATCCGTAGACATTGATATTGATTTCATTTTGCTTTTCAATTTTATTATACTGCTTTGTAGTTACTGGGAATTCAATTCCAGAGTAGTCTAAATTTTTAACATATTCCTTGACTGTTTTTTTGATCCTCTGGGGGTTCCTATCTTGAGGATTTAAGCACCTGATGTGGCACCATCGGAAGCATTCATTGTCCTCATTTTTCATATTGATTAATCCCTTTTCATGATGCCTGAGTTCTGGCGTTAGTTTAATATATGATGAGCCTTTCATTGGCTTATATTGTACAATATTGAGATAATGATTGTCAACGGATTCAATAGTCCAACAAGAACCTTCAGAAATCCATTGAGCTATCATATTAAGGATTTGTTGTTTTGATAATTGTAATGCTTCAGGGTTTTGTGTGTTACTAATGATGGTAATAGGTTTGCTATTGAAATAAGTGGTTTTGTATATTATTTTATCATTTGTTGATTTTTTGAATGTCACTTTGAGCGTTTCAACAAATTTTAGACCTTTCATAGATATAACCATCTTAACAATATGATATTCTACAGCTTTTCTTGTGTTTTGCAGTTGATCAAGAGGATCTTTATTGTTTCTAATGCTGATTTCAAAGGACTTTGTGTAACCCTTCAGAGCTCTAGCAGTTTCCTCAATTTTAGTCCTTGGTAATGGTACTGGTTTCTTAGTCCTCGGAGCTGGGACTGGTTTGTGATCATCTATAAACTCTGATGGTGGAGGAATAATATTGTTTTCATAATCCTGCACTATCTGTTTTACATTTTTTCTTGGCAATTCTTGTGGTGGAGGAATGATATTGTTTTCATATTCTTGTACCATCTGTTTTACATTTTTCCTTGGTAGTGGGATTGGTTTGTAATCATTCCTGAACTCTGGTGGTGGAAGAGTTATATTGTTCTTTTTGGGCTGCTGTTTCATATTTAGCTGAAACAATAGTTTTATTTTCTCATTCTGCTTCAATATTAAATTGATCAGTTGAGATTTGGTTAGTTTTGAGAGATCGCGGTTGTTCATACTATATGTTGAGATAATTTTTCGTTGCATTTTTTCTATAATTTTAAAATGTGCCAAACGTTTAAGTATTAATGGAAAAAAAATTTTATGAAAAAATTTATATCTATATTTTTTTCTTATATTTCTGGTCGGATGCTCTACCACTGAGCTACTGGAGACTCTGTGGTGAGCAAGGGTCAAATTGTGGGTATCGACTGGAACCGCATCGCGCGGCTACACAGCCACGTACTGGCTCATATGATCTCACTAACAGCATCGCGCTGTCACATTAAGGCATCACATATGAACTCACTAACAGCATCACGCTGTCACATTAAAGCATATCAAGATGCGTCCAACCAACCTCCTAAGTGAGTATACTAACAGAGAAATAACAACAACATGATATTATATATATTTTAGGAGAAATGTAAACTCCGAAAAAAATCCGAGTCCCAGATGGGATTTGAACCCACGACCCTCCGTGATCTAGATCTCATCAAATATATATAATATCATGTTGTTGTTATTTCTCTGTTCTTATATTTCTGTGTATTTTTTTTCTTATATTATATTTATAATATTTATTTGAGATTTAATATAATTTTTTTGATTTCGATATAAAGGTATATTAATATAAAATATATTATAATGCCAAAAATTATAGTTAACGAGTGCGTTTACACTGCTCATCCAACTTATGATTTATACGCTGCAGACAGTGATGGAAATATTATTAATATCATTAAGAAAGTGCCCCACAAAGGGAACAAGAAAAATAATGGTTATTTGAAAGTTTCTGTGAGAAAACATGGCCAATCTGGGGTTAAGGGTTATCAAGCCCATAGATTCATCTGGGAATGCCATAATGGTATTATACCAGATGGGAAAGTGATCGACCACATCAATAATAATGTAGCGTACCTAGGCGCTGAGGTATTAATAAAGTAAACCTTCACTACCCAGTGGTTCGTACTCGCTTCATTCCTTTACTGTTCCAAGCTAGAGTCTATCGATACAATAGCGTAGATTTAGCGATCCAGTTTAACGTCAACTTTGATAGCGTCAAATAGCGTCAAATAGCGATTCGAACTGGAATAAAATAATAAAAATACAAAAAAATACTCTAAATACAAGCAAAATGCGAGCAAAATACAATAGAAAGCAAACTTACATCACTGGGCCATGATATTCCAACAAAGAAGAGGAAATTACACAGTTAAATCACAAAATAGAACGCAAATCACTGTAAAATCTCCGAGCCACGTTTTCTTTACGTTCTCATGTGCGAATCCGCTGACCGCACGTGAATAACAAGTCCGCTGACCGCACGTGAATAACAAGTCCGCTGACCGAAAAGGAAACATAACGATAACAATGTTCATATTTATGCTAAACAGTTCTTCAGCCACTACATCCCGCCCCCAATGCGTTCTCTAGGAGACGCATTCACATACAACAAAAGGGGGCTGAAGCTGAGATATCTTCAAGTGTTCAGTGTTCATGGATGTGTCACTGATGTGTTTACAGGTTCAGCCTTCAGGCAGCAGCATTTCTCCTTCTAGCAGACAAATCTTGTCAACAGGGCGATCGTACACTCCGGACTGAGTCTTCACCTGGACGGATCGCACAAGACCATCAGATCCTGGGTAGGTAGTGAGAATGAGCCCAAGAGGCCACCGTGGACGTGCTGTATTGTCGTGCTTCACCAATACCAAATCTCCAACCTTGAGGTTACGCTTAGGTCGCAACCACTTCTGACGCACTTGAAGGGTAGGCAGATATTCAGTCAACCAGCGCTTCCAAAAGACATCCGCCATATATTGTAACTGTCGCCAGCGTCTCCTGTAGAGATCTTGCTGAACAAACACTCCCGATGGAAGGGTTGGGCCCGACCGCAGCAAGAGAAGATGATTTGGTGTCAGAGGTGTAAGATCGCTCGGGTCATCAGAAATTCTTGTTATTGGACGCCCATTAACGATGCCCTCTACGATGCACATCAGGGTCGTCAATGCTTCTTCATCTAAGACTTGTAGAGGAAGTAGACCTTTCAGAACTGAACGGACGGTACGAATCTGCCTCTTCCAGGCACCGCCCATATGGGAGGCACCTGGAGGGTTGAAGATCCACTGAACGTCACGCTTTCGGAGAAAGTCATCAATCTGAGTCTGATTCCACTCTTCGAGGGCTCGTCGCAGTTCTACTTGAGCGCCGGTGAAGTTAGTTCCATTATCTGAACGGATTTCTATAGGTTCACCACGACGGGCGATGAATCGTTGAAGGGCATTTATAAAGGAATCAGTCTCAAGGGTGTGACTAACTTCAATGTGAATGGCTCTTGTAGCAAGGCAAGTAAAAATGCAACCGTACCTTTTCAGTTCACTTCTGGCCCGTTTCACAAGAAACGGTCCAAAATAGTCCACCCCTACACGAGTAAAGGGTGCTTCGTTGGGTGTCACGCGGTCCTTAGGTAAATCTCCCATGAACTGAGGCACTGGCTGTGCCCTCAACTTCTTGCAAATGATGCACTTGGATAGAACCTTTCTTACTGTCGCTCTACCCTTCACAATCCAGAACAGTTGCCTTGTTTCAGCGAGAACACGCTCAATGCCAGTGTGACCAGTCAAGGTATGGTAATGTAGAATGATGAGGTCAGTAACATGATGATTAGCAGGCAATATCATAGGGTGCTTCGTCTGGAATTGCAGGTCAGCCTTGTCGAGTCTTCCTCCTACTCGCAAAGTTCCGTCTGTACTTGGAAACGGAGACAGTTTCTGAAGCGAGTTGTCGGTATGCTCTCCAAAGGCTTTCTTTTGTACGTAAGTAATAACAGAGGTGGCAGCAACACCCATCTCTTCCACTGATAACTTGCCAGTCTTGAATCCTTTTGTCTTGATGTAATGCTTGAACCGAAGAATCCAAGCAACTGATTTCTTGAGACTATACCAGGAGGAATGTCGCTGGATGAGTAGATCAATGGGGTCGGCATCAACAATAGCAGCGGCGTAGACTTTGCGTGTTGGTTTGAGTTCAACTGCATCTTCCAGCATCGCACATTTAAACTCTGGTTGCGTCGGCTATTTTGTTTTTCCCTTGGACAGGAAAGGAGGACCATGGATCCATCTGGAGCTGCTTACTAATTCGTCTGCCGTCATGCCACGAGATACATCATCAGCCGGATTCAAACAGGAATCAACGTACCTCCACTGACTTCTGTTTGTGTGTTCTTGGATGGCAGCTACTCTGTTTGCCACATAAGTTGGATACCGCTTGTCTTCCTGCTGGAGGTACCATAGAACAATCATACTGTCCGACCAATAGACTGATTCTTGAAGCGGTATTTCAAGCTCCCTTTGCAGAAGCTTGTCGAGTTTCACTGCTTCAATGGCCGCTGCCAATTCCAATCTGGGTATGGTGGTAGGCTTAATGGGGGCCAATCTAGACTTGGACATGAGAAACGAACAATGGCTGTTTCCATCGTCATCAACCATTCTGAGGTAAGATACAGCTCCATAAGCTCGTTCCGATGCATCTGCAAAATTATGTAGTTCAGCAGACACCGTCTCCACATCCTTGGGCTTTAGACAACGAGGAATTGCAAAGTTCTGGATCAGTGGTAAATCCTGCAGCCATCGGCGCCACTGTTCCACTAAATCAGCTGGCATTGCATCATCCCAGCTGGATTTAGCTCGACAAAGTTCTTGGAACAGAATTTTGGCCTTGAGTATGAATGGGCTCACAAACCCGAATGGGTCATACACTGAACTGACCGTGCTCAACAGTCCACGTCGAGTAAGTGGCCTTTCTTCTGGATGCACATCAAAACCATAGGTATCTGACTCCACCTGCCACAAGATGCCGAGGGTTCTCTCAGCGGGCAACATTCCTTGGTCCAAATCAAGCGTCTTCACTTCTTTAGACCACTCAACATCTGGCACCGTTCGAAGAACTTCTCTTGAGTTGCTGATCCATTTGGTAAGGTTGAAACCGCCTCTTGAAAGCAGTTCTCGCAACTCCTTCACAAGATTCACTGCTTCTTCGGTGGAAGCGACAGACTTTAGGCAGTCATCCACATAAAAGTTTTTATCAATAGTGGAAATTGTTCTTGGATGAAAGTTTGCCGCATTGTCTTGAGCACACTTCTTTAAGGCAAAGTTGGCACAACTGGGCGACCACACTCCTCCAAAGAGGTGGGTCGTCATCCGGTACATCAATGGAGCTTTCGTTGGGTCATCATCTTTCCACCACAGGAAGCGAAGCGCGTCACGATCACCGTCACTCACATGCACCTGATTAAACATACCCTCAATGTCTGCCATCAGTGCAATAGGCTCCTGCCTAAAGCGCAGCAAGACGCCGACGAGGCCATTTGTCAGGTCAGGACCTTGATGGACTTTGTCGTTCAACGAGACTCCCCGATACTTGGCAGAACAATCATATACAAGTCTGCACTTGTCTGGTTTTCTTGGGTGTAGCACAGGATGGTGAGGAAGATACCACGTGTAGCCTTCTCTGCCCTTGAGATCATCTGTGACTGGCTCAGCGTACCCCCTTTCAAGGAGTTCATGTACGTTTGCAGTGTACTTTTCAGACAGCCCTGGATCTCTTTGCAGTCTTCGGCCAAGAAGGTGTAGTCGACGCTCAGCCATCGGATGGTTGTCTGGCAAATCAGGTGGTCTTTCTTTGAAGGGGATATCCATAGTATAGTGTTGATTAAGCAGCTTAACCGAGTCATTCCACACGAGCAATGCCTTTCGGTCACTACTAGACAGGCCCAGCCGGTCGCTGCAATCATCACCTTCGAGCTTCCAGAACTTTTCCAGTTGATTTTCAATGTCTGGTCCTACTTTTGCCTTCGCAAAGTTCGATGAGGCGTAAGTGTTTGGTCTTCCTTGGCCCAGAGGGCCATTCATGACCCATCCTAGGGCAGTGAGACAGGCATACGGTTCGCTTGACCTTCCTCTTTGGGTCTCCTCTGGGAACATAAGGTCCGGGGTATCTTGTCCAATGATCAAATGCACTTTATCAACATCTAGCCTATGCAGATGTATATCTTCAAGGTAAGGCCATTGCTTGAGGTCTGTTGATGTATGTAAGTTGTCAAGTCCGATGTTTAAGGGAGGACGGACCATCACTCCTGCCATGTCGTACTGTGGTCCACCATTTATATTTGAAACTTGCAAATTCACGAAATCCGCCTTCACTGGAGTGTTGCTTTCGTGAATTGTAGACAAATTACAAGCAAAGTTCTTTCTTGAAACACCTAAGTGTTGGGCAAGTTCTTCTGAACAGTATCCACTCGTTCCACCAGGATCTATCAGAGCATAGGTTTCCATGTAGTTATTAAGTCCCTCACCTTTGACACGTACAGCGACGATGGGAAGGGCGACCTTTTCTTTACTTCCTGCCACAAAATTACTTCCAACTGAAGCATTGGGTTTATTCGAAGGCGGTGGCACAGCTACATCCTTTCGGTTTGTGACTTCCTGGATTGGCTTAGCTGGCAGATGCAGAAATTTGCTGTGCTTTTGACCACAGCCATCAACATTGCAAACGAAGGGTCTACTACAGTCCCTGCCCAGGTGACCAGGCTTAAAACAGTTGACACAGAGTTTCTTGGATTGGATAAAGGATAGACGATCTTTCACACGAAGAGCCTTGAAGTCCCTGCATTGAGTGAGGTAGTGAAGTCCTCCACATTTCACACATGGTTCCTTTGGTATACTGTAAGAAGTTTTGCTAGCCACAGGTAAGGACTCCATTACTGGAGGAGACAGATTACTTGTATGGGAGGACTCAACTTGAATAGCATGGCTTCCTCTATTTCTCTGTGTAGAAATCTGAGACTTCTTGACATCACCCCTAGAGGAGGCATCCTTAGGGGAAAGAGCCTTTCCGAAGACTGGATCCGAGGCCTGTTGTGCTGCTTCAGTAACTAGACGTATGACATCAGCAAGAGTAGGTGCACGATTCTCTTGGTACTTTATTGTATGATTCACCTTCAACCAGCGTGAATGTAGGTAGGTTGGTAGCTTTTCAACAATCTGGCACAAACTTCTGCGAGTCTCGAGCTCTTTCAGGTATCCCATAGTAACGACAGTCTCTCGACAGGTTCGCAGCTCATCGGCAAACGATTGCAAACCTTGAGTGTCCTTGATCTTCGGTCGATCAAGTATCTTGGCTATCCAAGCCTGGGAAATAACATCATTGTTACCAAAGCGCTCCTTGAGAAGCTTCCATGCAAGCTGATATCCTTCAGTAGGTTCTTTAACGAGGCAACATTCGAGCAGACTTCTGGCCTTTCCAGTGCAGTACTGCATAAGGCTATTTAACTTAGAGCCGTCATCATCCGACTTGCTATCAACTGCGTTATTGAACGCTCTGACAAAGGGCCAATACTTCAACGGGTCTCCATCGAAGGTCATCAATTCAACTTTTGGTCTGTGGAGGCTATCTACGAGTGACTGTTGGTGCATCCTGGTATCATTCATCATCTGTTGAAGCACATCGGCAAGGGTAGTAGGAGGTGCAAGGGTAGTAGGTGGTGCATGCTGAGAGATGTTGTCCTCTCCATAAATGGCTGAGGGGATCCATAGGTGTTGTTGAGTCCCAGCATCACCGGGTTTAGACAATGGGGTGTATTGAGCTGCTCCAAATGACTGACGAATGGACTTCGGAGGGGGTGGCTGTAGGTCTTGCTTCGGTTTAGATACATTAGGTGTAGGTACATTAGGTGTGGAGGGGGTGAAGCGTTGATCTACCTTGGTGACTTTCGTCGCCGCATCAATAGGTGTATCCTCCTTGGCTTCAGCATTCATCTTTAATTGGGCTAGCTCATCTTTCATTCGGTTCATTTCTTCTTGCATAATCCTGCGTCGCTTCTCTAACTCTATTTGTAACTTGATCCTTTGACGTTCTAGGTTCATTCGCTCTTCAAGCTCTTGGCTCTCTAGCTCGAAAGCCTCCATCTCTAGGGCTTGCTGTCGCTTAACAGCTTGTACTTTAGCCTCAAGGGTAGCATTATTGTGGTGTAATGTTTGTTCAATAAGAGATTGGTGCAATGATGACTCATCTTGTTTGCCATGACTAATTTCAGTGCTCATTTCATTGGTTTCTTTATACTCCTCTTTCTTATCATGATCAGCATCATCATCCTTTTGCTCATCTTGGTGTCCATAATCATTCTCATCATCGTTGTGTTCATCAATAATCTCATCATCATTATTTTCATCCTGATGTTCATCTTTCTCTAGCTCATCTAATTCTGCAATCCAAGCACCAACAACATCACTGAATTCATCAACTGGTGCTATAGCTTTCTTCCAATATTCATCAGCTTCAGAACGTTGATCATCAGTAGTTAAGTGGTGGACATATCCATTATGGGCTGTAATAAACTCTTGTAACAATTGATTGAATTCAGTCATTCTTTCTTTAACTAACACATGATTTGAGTCAATAGCCATCAGTTTATTTATAGCAGTAATGGTTCTAGTCACAGCAGCCTTTGTAGTCGCACGACGTACCTTGAGATTGGCAATCAAATCGACGGGTTGTTCACTATTATCCATATTTCCTTCTCCAGACATGTGTACAACAATAAATCAGACGGCAACAATGTGTATATTTTAGCGTCACTCTTCGTAGAAACAAATGGTATCTGGTTTAAAGGTGGAAACTTCGATGAAAAGGCAGTTTCCAATCAATATTAATGCAATTCCAAAGGCATAACACAAATCCAACGTTGACATGATTCCAAACATGAGAAAGGCTTTGATTTCGAACTGTAGCGTACCTAGGCGCTGAGGTATTAATAAAGTAAACCTTCACTA
>JAEMPF020003629.1:27395-47821 GCA_022496165.2 Catalaphyllia jardinei | reverse complement strand
CGCACTAATTCACGAGTGAAAATTGACAATAAAGTTGACAGATACTTGTGATGATACATTTATTTTAGTCTCAACTCAGACTCGATCTAATTCGACAAAACGGCAATCAGATTAAATTATTAGTAGGTGGCAATTACTGAAAAATGTAAAATCATTTTAATTCACTGTTTTGGACAGCTGATTGACCAAAAATTTGAGTTAAAAACCGGAGCGATTGCAGAATACCCCGGCCTGGCCATTTGATGTGTCGGTGTTGTTTGAAGAACAAGGTATATAACAATAGTTGCTTTTCTTATTCAATGAGGTGCAAATAAGTGGCGGGGTATTCGGCAATTTAGCCAAGAAACTTTTGGATTTAAGTATTCTTCCCAGGTGTGCTTAATTTTGGTTAGCATAGATTTCTTTTCAGGATTAGGAAACTCATTCATTGCATACTCCTGTTTTCGCAGTAAAGCTGATTATCAAATCATGAAAGTATTCATTGAATTGGCTGTTTTCACATGACCTCAATAAAATTCAAATTACAAAACTACTGATCCTCCTGAGATTTTAGCTGAAAACTATTATTCAAACAAATTTTAATTTGAATCCAAATGGGTCCTTGGTTTTGCGATAGGCTACATATACACTAGCTTGCGCGATATTGTGTAATCAAAGTCTCTATCGAAAATCTTGCAGATACGAGAAGAAAGAGCAAACTTGTGGTCAATGCCATACTCAGTTTCGGAGCTTTATTAGACTTTTCGTTGTGTCGGAATCTACTTGGCAGAGAAATCCATTCTTTTGTATGAAGTCGTCACCTTTAGCACCTTCGTTGTAAAAGAATGCAACGCACTCTATTGGTTTCCACACCATGACACTGCCATTACTTATATTTACAATGCAACACAAAGTCGACAAGATGTGAAGTATATATGAAATAATTCATATACTTAAGCTGCGGTTGTAGATGAAAGTGAAGAATGATCATCGCAGTTAATTTTCCAATTTAAGCAATTGGAAAGAAAAAGCCTGAAAAAAAAATCAGGCAATCGACAACTGGTGACAACTGAATGAAACCGGTCTCGGTAGCGGCGTCCCAAAAACGGCTACGAAAGAAGACTACTTTGACCAAAGTTCTGAAAGATGAGAGGGTCCACGACTCACGCCGGTAGGAGGCAACTCACGGACCCGTCACGGTTAACTGCGTTACTATTTCTAGTCATTTTGTCTACTGTGTGACATCCGGCACATAAAAGAGAGAAAGTGAAGATTTCAGGGGGAACGTTGAGATCCACGATCCGAACTTCCTAACAACCAAAATGCAAAAACCGAGCGCAAAAACTGGATAAAACCGCGATCCGCTGTGATCATAGGATCCGCAGATCAGTTGAAATTTTGCTCTGAATCCAGAATCCGGGCTAAAATATTCACCAAATCCGTCGATCCGTAGACCTATTCACCCCTCTCAGGTAACTTGGTCCAACTTGGCACACAGACACATTATTTTTATCAGTTCACTCCGTCCAGACCGGCAACGTAATTAATCAAGCTACTTTCACTTTCTGTCTCGAAAATAGCAGGCGTTAATCTGGAAGATTTTTAACTGGACGAGTACGTGTTAGTACTAGTGCTTGGTGGATCAACGCTGATCATCCCAGAAAAATATAGAGAAATATAGAAAAATATAGAAGTTCAGGACAAGTAATATTCGTTGTATTGCCTTAGCTACATTCGAATGAGATGATAGCAGGCAGTTAAGTTTTATATTCCAAAAATGTACAGCATAGTCTAGTTAAATGTCAGCTTACGCGGTGTCAATTTGTAACGTTTGTCATGATACACTGTATTTGTTTCAGTTTCTTAGCAAAGTTTTATACTTACGTAGGTCTACGTAGCTTATGCACTATTCAGAGGGTGCGAAGAGAGGTTCAGAGATGGTGCTTGAAGGCTCAAATGCGTGCATGACTGCTGCAGAGAACATTCCGTGACGTCGTGAAAATAAAATACGCTTGCCCTTTGAAATTTCGTGACCTCGATACCATTATTCCTCTATCAAATTTATATACTGATGCAAAACCCTTTAAACTCAAGATTACTGTAAAAAGTATTTTATTAATCAAGGATCATCGAACTTCAAATACAGTATTTATGACTGACGTGGTCTCATGCAGTATGTCTCGTCATGTAAATTAAAAAGCCAGTTTCAACCAATTGCTACATGTTTATAGCGGAGCCCCCGCGGCCACAAAGGCCGCCAAGCGGAGCCCCATACTCATCTAGGAAAGAAATGAAAACCTGTGAGTTGATTTTCTCATATGATCATGGTTAGCGGCATTGCTCGTGGGGGCGTACGCGCAACGACGACGGAGTCGCGCAACATGGCGGCCATACTCCAAATAATAGGGAGCTTAAGAAAATCACGACGACGACGGCAACGAGAACGTCACAAAACGAGAGGTTTAATGAGCAAAACAATAGCTGTGCACGTGCGTTATAAATCTTTGTACATTTCTTTGCCGTCCTCTGCTAAACAACAACTTGAATTGACCAAATTCTGCGTCGTCTACGGAACGTGGACGACGGCAGCTAATTTTTCGTCTTTCCATTTGGAATTGAATGCCCACGTTGCATATTTAGCTAAAGCACGTTTTTAGGGTCATTGGCGTACTGAACAGATCTAGACAATCGCGAATTCTGCTCGTAAAATATAAATTCGTTTTTTACTGGGCGTCATGCTTGGCGCTGTCGTCGTCTTGCTTAAGCTTCCAAGCAGAGCCCCATAATCATATAGGAAAAAGAAACCCATGTATTGATTTTCTTATGGTTATCATTGGCTGCGGTATTGCTCGTGGGCGCGTACGCACGACGACGACGACGACGGCGGCGGCGACGGAGTCGCGCAACATGGCGGCCATACTTCAAATAATAGGTTGATAGAGACAAGCAGCCTTGGTTTACCGTATACCTCTGATATTGGACACCCACATTATAAGCAATCGACACCTGTCAAAACAAGGTATCTTGTGACAAAATTGTGTTTGTTTAGGATGATAATAAAAGGTAGATTACAGATTTTGCAGACCATGTTGTATGTTGCAAAATATAGACGAAAATGAAAGTAGAGCTTGTAGTTTCAAACATGCTCGATAAGAAACAATATGGCACAACAACACCCAAAATGACCAAATACATGTTTGAGGCAAACCAGTCACTTCGAATCAATTTTGAAAAGTTGGTTGGGACCGTCCATATAGTTTTACAGGCAAATCTACTGTAGAGGAAAAAACAAAATATTTGAAGAGGTGACCACAACAGAGGAAGAAAGCAGTCAAAGATATAGGGTAAACCGTAATAAAGAGAATGATTAAATGCGATAGGGTCATTCTAAAACGTCTTTTGCTGAATTTCATTTTGATCGAATCTAAAAAAAAGCCATCCTCCACTGGATATACCAACCGGGAAAGCTACTACAATGAGAACAACATAACCACTATTAACAGCTAGTTTACCGAACAGCTTTCTAAGGTAACTTAAAACACGTCTAATAACTCTCCTGCAGCCATTAGCGAAAGTACCGTTTAAGACGAGAAGGAGCGGTTGTGTTTCAGCTCCAGTTTGCTCATGTTCCGTTTCTGGGTTATAATTTCCCTGCGTGTCCTCATAATCAGCTGCCGAGTTGAGCCCTGACTCCACAGCCGGTTTCCTCTGGTACACCATCTCCTTCAGCTTGCCAGTGATCGCCGGACATACAACAAAGCTTCTTTCTCCGTCAGAGCCTTTCGAGAGTGATTCGGCTGGGCCCAAAAGAAACCAATAGTAAAGTTTCTGTAAGTAATATTGCATCATCTTTAAGACTTTTCTGGGTTGCAGCATGGTCGCTATCTCGACGTTAGCTCGGACTGCAGCTAACAGAACAGCATCATCAATGATTGGATCCTGATAGCGTAAATGGCTAGCCTGAGTAACGTAACAGTCATGTTGTCGTACACGTAAAACCGGAATCATGAGTTTGTCCTGAATCTGTGTTTCATTTTCAGAAAGGTTTGGGAAAATGAGGTAACAAAATATCACCACAGAATATCCTGCGTTCTGTGCATATTTCACCAGTCCCTGTAATAGACACGCGGTTTTGTTCACAAGCCTGATGAGCGCGAATTTGCGCCTTGGTTACTTCAGCTAGCGGTTGACACGGATTGGCGAGTTTTAAGAATACAGCCAGACCACTTAAACGGAGTTCTTGGTGCCTTTTTGGTACGGATTTTCAAGGTCTTTGTTCTGTCGTCTAAGAGACGACACTGGTAGCCTGTAGAAAGTAAGGCTCCTTTATAGCGCATCGTATCAGAGTTCACTTACCTATTTTGTGGACAAGCATGATTAGGGTATAAACTGCTATCCAATTATATGTGCAGATTATACTTCGCCCAGTGCGCATGCGTAATGCACCTTTGGTTAAAGAGCGTGCGCACTTGAATGGTTTCGAAAGATGCGGCCGCTTGGTGCGTTTGTCCTTGTATTTTTAGAAGCACAAATAAAATGTTCTGGCATTTCACACATATTTTCCATAAAACAATTATAACATAACTAACGCAAAGCGCGCGCTCTGATTGGTCAATTCAGCATCTACTATTTGCCCATAGGTGTATGCTACTGACGTGTGTGCAAGTGGTTTACAAAGCAAATATTTTGACAGACATTGTTTCCAAAGTAATGGCTAACATCCCTTCCACCAAAAATGCTAAACTGTCCTCTCAGTTTTCTGAAGAAGAAGCAGAATGGCCATCCTTCGACCTATTTGGGAGCGTATTTTGCCGAGGCACCTGCAAAGAGATTTGCAAGTTTAAGCGAAAGTGATCTTGAAGACCTTGTAAGTGAACGACACTCCAAAAAGACGAAAGAAGTCACAAACTGGTCTGTGTCCACATTTAAAGGTAAACAACTGGTCATTAAAGCTTAGTTGGAACTCATTAATAGGCTGAACGATAAAGATAAAACGACTTTTTAAAGAAATTGTTCCTGTTAAGATATGTGTGAACCCAAATAAATGCTAATGCGCTGACAATGTCGACGAAATTACATTTTCAATTTGTTGTTTTCAGGTCACGATTTTAAAAAGTGCTAAGTTTGATAACAGATGAAACTTTTAAGTTCAATTACAAACCAAATTTTGATAGTCGGTTTTTTTTGTTTTATTTTCAGCATGGTGTGCAGAAAAACAAATTCAAACCCCGCTTGAAGCGATGAAAATAGGTCAGCTGGATCAAAACCTTCGCAGATTTTACGCAGAAGCGAGAACGAAAAAGGGCGAAGATTACAGTAGATCTACTTTGCTGGGATTTCGTCATTCGATAGAAAGATTTCTCAATGCCCCGCCATTTAGCAGAGGCCTAAAAATTTCAACTGACCAAAGGTTTGCAAGATCAAACCTCATGCTGGATGCGCAAATAAAAAATCTAAAACGAAGCGGTAAAGAAAATGTCTCGCACAAACCTGCTATCGAGGAAGAGGACCTCCAGAAGCTGAAATCAAGTGAAGTGTTTTCCTTGTCGTCACCGCTTTCCTTGCTGAGAAAAGTTTGGTTTCATGTCGTCTTGTTTTTCTGCAGAAGGGGCCTTGAAGGGCAAAGAAGCTTGACAACGAACAGCTTCAAGTTTGAAACCGATGCGGCTGGAAGAAATTACGCAACCATGAGTCACGATGAATTATCAAAGAATCATCCCGGTGGACTAAAGGACGTTGAAAGCACGGAAAAAGAAGCCAGAATGTATGAGACCGAAGACCAAGGAGACGGCTACAAGGCCCTCAAATTGTATCTCCAGAAGGTCAATCCAAAGTGTACTGGGTCTTTTCAGTATCCCAAGAAAAATAGCATGGCTCTAGATGCTGTTTGGTACGAAGCACGACCGCTTGCAATAAACAGCGTCGCTAAAATGATGAAGACCATCAGCGAAGAAGCACGTTTATCCAAAATCTACACAAACCATTGTGTAAGAGCTACTGCCATCACTCTCTGGTCCAACGCCGGGATTTCAAACCGCCACATAATGGCCATTTCTGGACACCGCAGTGAGCAGTCTCTGGTAAGCTACAATTCGCGGCCTTCGACCTCACAGCTCCATAACTGCAGCCAAGTCTTGTCGAGAGCCTTTTCTCCGTCTGCCAACAATCACAGTCAGCCATCAGAAACTTTTCGGCAATCCACATCGTTCCAGACCAAACAAGTGGCAACGAAATCGCTCTTCACCGAATGCACTATTAAAAATTTGCAAATTGTTTTCAACGGTTCATCCTCGATCTGAAATTCAGTCCGTCGGGTTTTAAATAACTATTGACGGTTGTCTACTTTCTTCCCTGAGTTTGTTCATAATTCTATAAACTATTTCACCGGTTGTTGGATACAGACTTTAGAAAGAGGACTTTGATCGATATTTCAGGAAACACGATTAAACTTTATCGAGTTGCTGGTGTGCAGTCGGTTGTCATGAATGAATTTTCGCGCGCTTGTTTTCTCTTGTCATGTAAGACTACACGAACATTTTTTGTGATGTACCTCAATAAAAGCAGTTCTGTTGTCCCTTGTGTCTCAGTGTTATGTTATAAAACAAATGGTAAACGCCATAGCGTGTACTATTGAGTTATGGTACACTTGGGAGGTTTGCTAAGCACGAAAGAAGCGTAAGAGTCGCACGAGGCGATAGCCGAGTGCGACTCTAGCTTCTTTCGTGCTTAGCAACCTCCCGCGTGTACCATAACTCAATAGTACACGCTATGGCGTTTACCATTTGTTAATTAAAACATTAATTGAATTCGGTTTTTGTGGTGTCGGGACCTCAACACCATCCAGGTCTTCAACCATCTGGTTCATGTACATGGTTTTTTTGGAAGATTTCTGGGCACATCTTACACCGAAGGGCAGCCTCGTGAACCTGTAACGACCAATTGGAGTGTTAAAGATAGAAGCGACGATTCTTCATCTAACTTTAACTGCCAGAAGCCGCTTTTGGTATCTAAAATGCTGAAAGTATTGGAACCTTGAAGACGGCTACCTTTAAGACTGCTAGCAACTTCATCAACGACTTTCATAGGGTAGGGCGACCTCTTCATGACAGCATATAAATTTCTAGGATCAGTGCACAATCTTACTGAACTATTGGGCTTCTGAACTACTACTAGTGAGTTCACCCCCTCTGTCGGTTCTTCTTGGCGCACAATAATTTCGAGCTTTTCCATCCTTTTCAGTTCTCTGAGGTACTGGTATCTTCATTGGTTAGTGTACCGAGGGTAGCGCCATCAGCCAGTTCATGCGATATATCCCAGGCAAGCAGGCAAGCAACGATTGCGTCTCGAACCATATTTTCATCTTTTCTATAGCAACAATCCTTAAAGTGCACCTAACCCCAAAATATTTTTCCCTAAAAATATCTTTGCACTGGTTTGAAACGCATTGCGCCATTTTGCCTCCTTTAAACCCAAATTTTGACCTTTTATAGGCTGTAAAAGTTACGAAATCTGGCCATCATAAGTTTCACGACCGAGCAAGTAAGGGGTATGGGCCTATTCCTGGTTTGACGACACAAACTTCTTTGCATACATGTTTACCAAACCTTTCTACATGCAAATAGACCCTTCTCCAAAATGGTGACCAGCAATTCAAATAAGTTAAAATTTAAAACATATACCAGCCTGGAAAGAACACCTTTAATTTAGTAACTCTGCAAAGGTTCAGCATTTCAGGTGTTACATCAGCTGAGAAAATGTAAGTTGAAAATAGCAAAATTGACAGAAGTTTGTATGACTGAGGGTATACACGATACTCCCAGTCATAGAAACGTCTGTAAATTTTTCAATTTTCAACTTACATTTTCTCAGCCGATATTGCACCTGAAATGCTGAGACTTTGTCCCTAGCTGTTCAAATCGATTGGATTTAAAGATCCAGAAAAACGTTTAAATTTTCATAATTTGCCTTTTAGAAACAAAAAGTTGACAGAAAAGCGGCTGGACTACCTTCGTCCGTCAGTCGAGATGCATGTTTTATGACAAAAAATACTTGAGAATGTCTAAGTTTGTGATAAAGACTTCACAATGGGTTGTTGCGAAGTCACTTACAGATACGAAATGTTGGGTGCAAAGGCAAGAAAGAGGAGACTAAAACAAGATGCTGTTCCAAAAGTATTCCAACGCAAAGTGCCTTTGAAGCCACGTTTAAACAAACCATCGAGCATTCTTCGTTTGCAGTGTTACAAGAAATCCCCTCGTGTCACCGCGAAGAAGCAAACTAAAAATACAAACAATTGAGATTAAAAAAAATGCTTCCGGCTTTATTAAACCGCCTTTTGATATCTAAACGTAACAGGAGCCATAATCAGGGACGGAGACCGTAAGCGCGCGCCATTTCTAGTATTGGGGTTGGCGCCATGATATGGGGCAATTTTTCTATTTTTAGAACAAATTGCGCCATCGCCTGCGGCACACGCGCGTACATTACTGCGAGGATTTTCGCGGATGTCGCGCAGGGGAAATGGCGTCCGAAATTCCCGAAATCGTTTATGCTTTTGGCCCACAACTCAACGTCTTTATGGCTGTTGGAATTTTGCTTAAGTATTTTCGCCGTAAGTTGCTCCACTTTGAGTGAAGACAGCTAGTGCCGAATTTAGGTATGTCCCGCTTTATTTATATCGCTGCTTTATTTATATCGCTGACAAAGTTGAGTCCCGCTGCTCCTTTTATAAGAACTTCACATTACCTCAATCTAAATTTCACATATGAAGAAGATTAACAGCTTTTCCATAACACAGAAAAAAAACTAGTCGGATATGTTTGGACTATAGCAGCGTTAAAGCCCAAGAATGTCGGTCGTTTCGCTAACGTCCAGTTCGCTAACGTACTGAGACGATTCGCTAATGTGTTCAGTCAATTCGCTAACGTGAAACAGTTTTCCGGTGTGAAATTTCGTGCGAAGTTTGAAGTTTTACTACAAAAACAATGTCTGTCAGTTGTCACTTTTAAAATCACTTGAAATCAGACTTTTCTACCGTAAATTGAATAGCAGAAAGCAAGGAAATTCGTTAAGTGTATTCTACAGAAATTCTCCTAAATACAGCAACGATCAGAAACGTAAATTTGACTGAAATTGACTCAAATTCTGCGGCGAGGGAAACACAGGATTAAACGTCATTACAGCGACAAGCTAAAAACAAGCAAGCAAACTCTCACAACTTCAAAACACTCAACTGAATTTACTTACAGTGACTCTCCTTGCCTTTTTAAAGAGAACAGATAAACTCTTCCGGTGTCGACTAATCGTCGATGGATGTGTAAAAAAGGCAAAAGATTTGTTAAGCAGTGGGGCCGGCAGCGGGAAAAAATCCGGTCCGTGGGCCGTATCGTTAAAAGCTGGACCGGTCACGTGTGTACGATTAGCCAATTAAATTGAAGGATTTAAGCATCCGGCTCAGATGCTTGAGAAAAAAATAAATCAAAAAATCAAACCCCTCGGGAAACATTTGATATTACGATATTCATATCGATATGTTGATATTATCATGTTTTTATAATATTATCATGATATATCATTCTTGTTTATCAGTGGGAATATCAATATATCATAGACTCTTTAAAAATGATATATCATGAAATTACCACTACAAACTACGAGAAATGTATGAGAAATATTTTTGATATATCAAAAATGGTAGCAATGATTGATATATATGATATTCTGCAATATCGCGCCTGACAAAGCGAAGCCGTGAACAGATAGCAGACTCTGCTGAGAAACGACCTCAAAGAACCCACCGAACTGGAAGTTGTCAACTTTAAGAAGCCGGCAAAATCAAAATAATTCAAGAAAAGCAGTGAAACGTTGTGAATATTGGGAATGATCCTCAGGACATGTTCAATAAAACAGCCCGGCTAAAGAAGTAACTTGCTACAAGTTCTCAAAGAGAGGTCACGGTCTTCAAAAATAGTCGCCTTGGTTGAGGAAGAGGACTACGTCTTTATAGGAGCAGTTGGAACCGAGGTAGATGAAAACATCTGGTCAACAAAGCTCTCTCTAAACAACTTCCCGATTTCCTTCAAGACAGATACTGGATGTGACGATAATTCCTGAGAGTATCTTTCACGGCATCCATCCCCAACTTGATCTGATCAAATCAAGCAAGAATTTGTTTGGCCCAGCAGATATAACCCTCTCTGCCCATGGCTACTTACTTACTTGTTTACCTAACAGTATAAGTAATCGTATGAATGAGAGTGCAGCTAAGGATTTACACCACTAGTTATGTTTGAAAAATCTCACAACATTGCACCAGCCTTCAGTCGAGTGCAACTAAAATTTAAAAAAAAATTAATCGTATCTATAACAAATTTCGGAATTTTAAATGTCTTTGGAGATTTTCTTTTCGCGAAAACGTCTGTAGTACTTTTTACACAGTAAGTTGCAAAAAAATATAGGAACATTGCGTGCGAGTAATTCAAGGTGGCTGAAGACATCGAAATTTGGAGTTCCTTTTCATTTTATCAAGCTGTTCCAGGCTCTCTTAGGTTGGGATGAGCGAAAACAAATAATAAAAATAAAAAGATGAAAGCGAGCAAGAGAAGCAACTTGGAAAGACTCTCGCCTTAGTCCTCCCTCAATGATTTCCTCGCTCGCCCTATTTTTTTCGATCGCCCCATGATCCACCGAGAGCCTGGAACAAGCTACTTTCTGACACACTTACTGAGAGAATTGCCAACGAGAAGGCCGAGAGTTCGTAATGCAGATTTGAAGACTACAACGCCAACAGAAAAAAAAAAAAAGAAAAGAAAAACGAAATGGTACAGGTAACTCGAGTACGTAAAACACGGAGTTTGAGAGAAAAACTGATATAATTAATCGCCAGGATCTTCCCGCAAACCTTCATCTTTTATCACAGATTGTGCAAGGAATAAGGATATTTAAAGATGTTTCTGCTCTGTACGCATGTTTGATTTTACTCTGCATGTTAAGTAGATACCATTTTTCACTAGGTTAGTCTGCATTCTAAGCCCCGATGGCATTTCATCTCTCACTCAGTCGCTGGAAGCTATCTTGATCAAAATCGTTTGGTGTTTTGTGCTGAAAGTCGATTCGAAATATCTCAGTGTTTTATGTGTGTCTAGAAGCTGTCAACTCAAATTCGATCTAATTCCACAAAAGAGGAATCAAAGTAAATTATCGTAGATGACAATAAAAGTATAAATACTACAACTCACAGTTTTCAATAGCTGATTAACTTTACTTTCTTTACCGGCCGAAATACTGTTTGCCGAGATACTGTTCGCTTCCCTGAGCTACCAGGAAGTATTCAAAATATGAAAACAAACTTGGTAATCGAATGATGAAACAAGTATTGAATTCGTTTATCGCAAAATATCTTGATTTGTCAGTCATGTCAGTGTCTCGTAGATCACGATATTTTGTTCAACCTCGTCCAATAATTGTTAAATATTACACACTAAGGCTGATTATCAAATTATGAAAATATTCATTGAATAAGAAATTTCTATCATCAATTATTGCGGTCTGCAAATATTGTCTATGATCATTATATATGAGAGAGGCAATTACTATAGAAAGCGTTGAGTGTTCCTAGGGATTTACAATCGTGGGGATAGGATAAATATTTATCTCAGGCGTTGGTCATGGTTTCCCTGGATCGTTTTTCTACTTCCCTGCGGAGTGAATCGCTGAACTCTTTTTTGCAGTACGTGATGGAGACCATTCTTTAAAGTTCCTGCTGTTTGGTCGACTCCCTTTCTTTTAACCAAGTAATGTCCGGCTTTGTATAATTTCCTCAGTGAAAGTTCTAAGAATGGTCCAGGAAAACACATACAAACCAGCGAACAAAGAAACAAAACAAATAAAGAGAATAAAAAAGTCTATCGAGAATAATTTTCAGAAAATTTTAATTTCATCCTTGAAAATGATTCGAGAAATTAATTTGAGTTTCGTGAAGACACTATGCGTATGTTTTAAGGCGATAACTCGCATAGTGAGTCATTTTCAAGCTGACCTTTTTACCTCAGCCATTTTGCAACCACACCGAGGAAAATAATTTTTCTTTCGTATTTCAGGGTTTTTGGAGTAAAATGACAGAAAAAAAGCACTTATTTCCGTGCTCTTTCAAATAAGTGTTACCAGCCTAAAATAAATCAAGGAGAGCTTTCAATTTTCTTCAGGTTATTTACTACAATTAAATAATGGTGGATTCCTTCGCTTTATCTCTGAAAGGACTATGAAATTAGTGTAAGGACTCATGACTTCTAAAAAAAGTTTTCGCAAGGCTTGGGATATTGAAAATCAAGGAACAGATCTTAGAGAGAGGCTGATTGTCCGATCGTCAACTAAACACCGATTGATGACTATCAGTTCAGTATTTTGCGGTAATTGGAACACTGAATTATTTTTGGAATATCAAATGTTTTCTAAGGAATTTCCGTGGGTATAAAAGACACCGCTGCTATGAAATCTTACGCTTTATTTCCTTACACTTCTTCACAAGGCACTAATCCTTTTCTTTTATCATTTGATCATGGGAAATAAGCGTACGCTGAAGCTGAACATTCTGATTGGATGAAACATCCAAGCTTATATTGCTTATGATCAACCTACGCGAAGGCTTAAACGCTTGCGATTTTTTTGCAGCTTGCAGATGTTTGAGGGGCAAGGTATCACGGTAACAACTAATTGCTCGTGAAAAGAAGGGAAGAAAAGAAGATTAAAGATCTGAAAATACAAAAATATAAAAAAGAACCCATAGCGACGATCGCACAACATTTCCTTTAAATCCTCATGATTGGAATATAAAACTGTCTAAGAAAAGATTTGTACTGGAGGTACATTTTACTACCGGTATTTAATAATACTATTATGCGTGAAACAATCGACGGAAATACATATGATACGTATGACTCATTTAAGAGGAAACATTTTGGAAAAACACACGCTTCATACCACCAGAACGATCACCATATAACGTTATACTTATTCGCGAAATCAAATGAACTATAAGCTTGAGAAGAGTTATCAGATTTGTAAAAAAAATCAAAGCGCTAGTTAGGTCAGGCAGAGCATAAACTTTTTTTGGAGGAGGAGACAACAGCCAGCCGAAAAGAAAAGAAAAGGAAAAAAAAAAAGAACTGCGCACTTGTTAGCCCAAGGTATAGTTTTCATTATTTTGTTTTATTTTTTACCTGTTGATTTTTGCATCATTTGTTATGGTTTATGCTACTTAAAACGCGGGTGGTGGGTAAATTATATGGGATTTAATGACAGAAACAAGGCATATAATGTTTGTGTAAATTCCTCGCGTCCAGCTTAAGGACGTTCGCGCGAACATTTTCCAGTCGATATAATTCTTTTAAATTTTTACTGCAGGCAGATAATGAGTTACTTGTGTCAGAAATGCAAATAAAATTGGGGGTCACCGTCTTCGTTTCAGAGATAAAGCGTGTGGTAAACTGTACTGATTTCGAAAATTGTCCCATGTAATTGAGCACGGTCTACAGGGGTTTATATTTAAATATATCGAAGGTGAGTCAACGGAGGCAAACGATCTTAGGAATATTTTGTAGAAGTGGGTCTGTTGCGTAAATAATTCCAAATGTTACTAAAGTTTTCACAAAATTTAACCCTTTTAGAGGCATTTGAAACTGCCGCACGGATGCACGAAGAGCTAATAAGAACGGAATTCGATGGTGCATTTTGCCAAAAATTTAAACTTCTAGTCGGTAGATTTTCTTTATTTTTTCCCTAAACGTAGAAAATCAGTAGAGAAAATGATCCATCGAAAGAAAAATTGGGGTCACCGAACGTCCAAGATCGTTAAATCCAGGCAAAGCTCTAGCAATGGCCATCTGCCCTATCATTTGTTTATTTTACCACTTAGCGCAAGCGCTCATACAAGACGTGGCATGTGAATTTGCGTGCGCAGGAAGGATACGCAGAAACAATTAGCGCGAACGTCCTTAATTAAAATCGAAGATTGCCTGTTTACTCATCTTGGGGGCAACCACACAAACCACTTTACCGTGTTTTGTACTATTGATTTATTGTTTTCTTTTCTAAGAGGAAGGAAATAACTTTAAATAAAATCCTTCTGTGTTACCTTAATGATATCCTTACTAAGCTGGCTGTTCAACTTATCTTATTAGTCTCTTTTTCTAAACAAATAGTACGCGTCATTGGTCATCATTACACCTTTGATCACAAACGTATTTTTATCTTGGCGAACTTCTGGCACAAAATTCTTCTTTAAAGAAGAACAATATTGCATTCATATTGCTCTGAAGTACACACTTCTTAGATAGGACGAAAACTCACGGAGCAACCGTCAGACTTGAGATGAGACTGCGTAAATTAGATCCGGAGTCAAGAGCAGCTGAAGCTATCCCGCTTCTAACCGGCTGCAGAAAACTAACCTCGTCTCTGGGCTCGGGATATTTTTTTTCAGTAAATTTGTTTATAATCCAGATTTCTTGGCAGGGGGATTAGGCTTGTCAGCAGTTACGGTATGCAGGGTTAGACAACCACAAATTGAGGCGAAGAAAAATCGTTTAATTAATCTCATCTGACGGTGTAATCATTCCCAATCTGTCTTCATTCACAAATGTACTTTAATTCGTAGATTAAAGGTGTCAATTTCTAAACAATTTTTTCATGCCTGGTGTGGTGTCTCTACACTTACGAGATTAATAGTTCACTTTTGCGTTCTAGCAACTAGCTATCGAAGAGTTGTACGAATATTATTTATAATATTTGAATCGGTGACAATGTTGTATGCAGAGACTTAAGAAAGTTGTAAATTTCTCGGCTATAAATAACAGATATCGAAAAACAAAAAAAGTTTAATCTTATAAAGATACTGCTTGCCAAATCTAAAATCCATAATTACACTATTTAAGAATGCTATATTTATTGCAGAGCAAGTATGGACGCACTATTAGAGAGAATGTAAAGGAACATTAGACACCATTCCATATATTGTCGACTAATTTTCATTCAAACCAAACCAGTAGTACCTTTCCAGTAAGAATGCTTTCTTCTAAATATCATATCAAAGATCTAAAATTCGTGATATGTTATTTGATTTATCATTTTATTTTCTTTCAGATATATTCTTTTCATATAGCTATGAAGCACGTTAACTTTTTGTTATTCGAATGCGAAATTCTGCAAGCGGAAATTGGAAGATGCTTTACAACTTACATTTTTTTCAAATATCAACCAGCTAATTTTATGTTATTTCTATTTTTCTGTGCGTATTCAGTTAAAGGATATATACTAAATGCTCTCAGAAAAAAAAAGTAATATCAAACGGTAAGCATATACATAATATGTACCTATTTTTTATTATCAAATAGCACTATTGAGCGCTTAAATGTTCGGTTGTACAGTAACTTCGTATGTTTTCTATTTCGAACGAACGAGAGGTAAAGTTTTTATCTCGGCCAAACCTATAGGCCACGTTCAGGTTGCCGTTTGTCTCTGTGTCAAAGAAATTTTTTTGGGGCGAGAACAACTAAAAACGAGTTTCGCTTGCAGTTTAATATTCATGCCAATCAAACTAACTTTCATTTAAAAAGTTTTTCAAATGGACTCGTTTTGAATCAGAAACCTAGAACAGGTGACGAAAAAAGGCAATAGAGATAATCCCCAGCAAAAGCTTTCTTCCTTGGATTATACATCTCAATTTATTTCTACATCTTTCCCGGGTTCGAAAATTATTGTGTCACCTTGAAAACTAATATCTACCTCTGAAACATCTCTTTTCGTTGAATAATAAATCTTTTGAAATCACTACTGTTTGTATTCCTTGTCTAAACCCTCCACGTTAACGCAATCAAATTTAACCATCGTAGTGCAAGGCCTCTGGGTTTTCTATCTGTTATAGCATTGCGCAATAACTTCATATTGAGGGTGCGTTCCTTTGGGGTGATCTGAGTTCGGATCAGTCATCCAGGATCTGTCTGGACCTGTCTGGATCATGGTGCATCAAAGGAACCGGCGAATCCACTCTGGCCATGGATTCGCCGGGTTCCTTTGATGCACCATGATCGAGACAGATCCAGACAGATCTTGGATCACTGATCCGAACTCGGATCACCCCAAAGGAACGCACCCTGAGTAAATAGCCCTGAGCTTGCTCTTTTACAGGATATGACTTCATACGAGCGGGAACGTCACTGTATATGTCTTGATTTAGTTTCATAGCAGGGATGTTCCTCTGCATTAAAATATCAAAGAAGACATCTCCACAGGGTAGGACGTCTTCCTTTAATTTGCTTTGAAAGGAAACGAAACGAGACGAAACGACATACTGTACATGTAAACAGATCCTTCACGAAAACATCCATGCAAAAGGAGAGTAATATCAGCGGAAGAACGGGGTACAATGTCTAAAAATATCTTAAGAGGGATAACCTTAGATAGAGGACCTATATGGGGGATTAAATCTCTTACCTTAACAATCGCTTGTACGACGTCAATTGACCCGCCATCTTAGATCTAAGATTTACTATTTTATCACAATGTAAAGAAATAACGGCAGTTAATGAAAAATACAGCAAAAAAAAAAAACATTATATATATTCAGTATATGTCACAGAAGTGAATAGTACTTTTCGCGCGCGCTGATTGGCTAGCTCGAAGATGATTAGCCAAGTACTATTCACCTCCACTTCGGTGAATAATTGTTAAATACACGCAGAAATTTCTGCAATTTGATGAAGAAAACATGAAAAAATAGAGAAAAAAAAGCTGATTTATGAACAGACTGAATTAACATTTGCGGTTACCATGGAAACGGCTGGAAACATTGACCCGCAATTTCCTTATCAAAATTCCCGCTGGGGATTAATGAACAGCTACTGAATGGCTCTGTCTCTTAGAGTAAATCGTTTTTTTTAAACCTTTTACGCCCTCCTTACACTTACAAGGGGGTTGGCCATGGAGTGAAAAGCGCTAGCTGAAGGTGGGAAAGTAAAATGTTCGGTGAGACAGCTAATACCATTAACTGCAAAACTGTCAAAACGTTAACTATTTCTAATCATATCGTTTTCTTTTGACATAGGTTTCTTTCGCCGATTGAACTGGAACAAAATGAATGGAACACTACTTGTTCCCCGACTGCTCAGAAACATCTCTCCACCTGATAACGGATCAAATTTTTCAGGCAAAAGCTACGTCTTCAGACCTTTAAACCCGTCAGTAAAACTCGCACTGTTGCTGTTATTCGTTACCATCGCGATAATAGCTGTCGGAGGAAATGTCCTAGTCCTACTATTCATGAGAAGCAAGGATAGGACAACTTCCTTCATGAAAGCATGTGACTTTCACAAGAACTTTAATTTCTATATTGAGAGTTTAGCCACCTCAGATGTTCTAGCCAGTACAATTCCACTTCCCTATTTAAGCGCCAATTTATATTTTGACTTCTTGCAAAGAGGCTGGCCTTGTAAAATAGGACGGTATGTTGTCTCCTTGTTTCCTTGTGTGACTGGTAACAACCTGTTAGTCGCAGCCTTTGGGAAGTATCTCGCAACTCGTCAAGTGCCTCGCACGTTTAGTATCTCTACTGTGAAGAGAGTCGTTTTTATTGCCTGGTTAGCAGGGTTTTTATCTGCTTTATTTCCTGCCGCCACCATGGACGGGATTAGGTATGATTTAAACAGTACACACTACACAGTGATTTGCAAGTATGACAATACTTATCTTCCCTTTAGAATTGTCTTTGTAACTTTTACGATTTTGCAATACTTTATGCCATGTTGCGTTTTAATTAGTATAAATATTTCGCTCATGATGACTTTATGGAGAAGAGCAAAGAGAACCTTGGATGTACAGAAAGATAATGGCGTCAAGTCCATGGCAAGGGCTGCTAGAACCCGTGCTTTATATATTGTTATTGCTCTAACATTTGCACTTGTCACCCCTTACTTAAGTTACTTTATTTATGTTATCTACAACATGATATCTCAGCCAGACATTAGTTTTGAGACCGACCAGGTCATCCGTACGGCTAATACCATAATAGTTTATTCAAATAGCGCTATCAACCCAATAATATATTTTGCGCAAATGAAAGAGTTTCGAGCCTTCTTGAAGGTAAAGTTCATTTCAAGATTCTTCACTTTTAAAAAAGCAAACGATCTTTGTTGAGAGAGACGGAATGGGCACTTAGAGGTTACCGCAGGTCCTCTTAACAGCAAGTACTTTGAACTAATAAAGAAATCGCAAGGGAAACAATAATGGTGTTATAGGGTTCCATATCTATAAAAGGGTTCCATATCTACTCTATACATCATAGAGAGAGTAATTTCACCTGCTACATAAAGCTCATTGAGTATATATTGCTTTATCATGGAGTAATCAAGAAAAAAAGACTTGATGGAAGGTGAGAATACAGCATCAAGTTATATGTAGTTTATGTTGATCTTTATCAATTTTTATATGTTCTCAAATAAAAGTTGTTCTTATTATAAATCTGAGATTCTTCGAAGTGAACAGATATCTTTATGGGCTTCTACCCATGATCCTTTGCGTAACAGGATGAAATAAAATGTCTGCCAATTTTTTTAATGAATTAAATCATTTTTCATATTAAGATCTGAACTCTACGTCTCTTTTGTCTCTGTATTTCTTCTTTATTTGTTTCTTGTTCCATTCAGACTTATATAGTATATGTTGGTGTAAATTTATATCATAACTATCTCTATGTAAATTATTGGTGTGAATATAGATAAATGCATTAATGTTTTTGAACAGTAAGTTTCTTAAATAAAGTATGTATATGTTTATTACTATCTAACCCTGCTTTGATTATTTGTGACTTAAGTAGTTTTGGCAGATCGTGGGGGTGCATGGGTAGAGAGATGACAATGTCGATATTGTTTGGTCGTTGAGGAAAAAAAAAATAACCCAAGTTGTTATCCCTTGGGACGGTTAGCCATTTCGCCATGTTTAAATCTTATTAGGCTGCAGAGTATTTCTTGGCCATGCAGTATAGCTTCCAGGTGCTTAAATTCACGTTCGAAATTTTCCGTTTTAAAGGTAGGGTAAATGTCACATACAAATTGTCTACATCGCTTTCCCAGACAATTTCCTGCTGAAAAGCAAATCCACCTCTGCCTCCTCTTGAGTTATCTGTCCAGCTCCCCTCACACTCGTTGGCGAGAAGACTTAAGATTGAAAGTCTTCATTTGTTGAATAAAAGATGGCCTCTATACGCCTGGAACGATATCTGCAGACAATTGCACTTGGGAATCCCCAGACATTTTTGAGTAAAATTTCGATGAGAAGAACTTAGATATCGAAGAACATAGGTCACGTGTATTTCACTCACGTGAGACTGAGAAAGATATACCGCTCTAAAATAGGGGGGCTCATCTCAAATGGATTTGAATTAATGGCGGCTAATAATCTGGGGCTTTAGAACTGGATATTTGATAGAGTCTAAATCTTTTTTCATTATATTTATTTTCCTTTTTGCGGCAACGCACATTTTAGACCGCAGTAAGTTATTGTGTACCAAAAATACCGAATAAAGCAAATAAAAAGCTCGTCGCAGTGGCACCTTGGAGTACAACTATTATTAATATATAGATTTAGGTCAACATAAAAGCGGAGCTCCTGTAGTCCGATTAGGCTAACCCAGGATAAGGTTGAATTTTGATTTGAGTTTTGTAACTTTGCAGTGAGGTTTTTACACCTTCTATTTTGAGTTCATAATAAAAAAACCCTGATACACAAAAAGCTGTAAACAAAAAACATTTCTAGACAAGAAACAGTTTTAATTTGGTTTACTTTTAAACCTGGATTAGAGTTAACAGGCTTCCGAACAACCCGGTTCTGTTTTCAACAAGTTAACCTGACATGACCCAGCGGTCAACTTTAATAAAACACGTGACTTCGATGAGCTATAAACTTGAGCCCACGCTATAATCACGTGATACAGGTCAGCGGATAACTTGATTTGACAGGTGTCAATTCGTCATAACATGATGTCATATATCAAAAAAGTACATGGTAAATCAAGGCTGCATGTCTCTATCAACCTATTACTTGGAGTATGGCCGCCGTCGTCGTTGTCGTCGCCGTCGTGCTTACGCGTACCGCTAGCCATGATTACCATGGGAAAATCAACTCATTGGTTTTCTTTTCTTTCGTATATGAGTATGGGGATCCGCTTGTCAGCCCTTCGGGCCGCCGGAGCTCCGCTTTTACAACCGATGTAAAAATGTAATAAAAACTGACAACTACTTCCCTGTTTATTTCAAGCACAAATACTTATTTTATTAGAAATATGCAACATCTCATATGTCATCACAACTGCAAAAGAAAAACTCATTTCGAGACACTAATCGCTCTGTGGATATAATCAAGCAACTTTATCTTAAATGCTAAGAACGGTTGTAAGTTTTTGT
>JAEMPF020003629.1:0-12395 GCA_022496165.2 Catalaphyllia jardinei | reverse complement strand
CAAAAAGGCTGTCGTGCTTTCCATAAGTTTAGCAACAGTAGGAATCATTACGAACCAAGCCATTGAAGTGCACAAGTTTCCAGTTGCAAAAAGTTGTAAATTGGCTACCAGTAATTAGACATCTACGAGTTTGCGTGTCGGTTACGTGAAAAATAGACACGGAGAACAAATTACGATCCAGAATTTTGTTATGAGTAATCAGTCATATCAATGGTTGAATAACGACGATGAAAAGGCAATAACTCACCGTCAATAATAACACTGTTGAGAGAGAGTGATCCGATTGACTTTGAGTCCGCCATCTTCAGTATGTCTTTTTGTATTTTGTCAGAGACATCTCCATCGATTGTTGCGCCGGTCACCCTAAGCTTCATAGTTGCAGGTTTTGTTCTGCATAACATTTAAAAAATCGAGAACTATTAGCAATAAATAAACAAAAAATACTTCTTAAAAAAGTAACCAAAATTGCCATTCTATTTTATTTATAATTCAGTCAGCCAACGTCAAGAACTCGAAATTTATTTTATAATTCCTTTCCGCAGAATTCATATCCACGCCAAATGATCAGAGCTTTAAGGTCAGAACACAGTAGGACAGGTTGCAGAGAGATGAAACGGGGACATTTCTCGTGGACATGAAGTGGTGACATGATGCAGCAACCGGCATCGTGAGACATGCCCGTTTTCGCGAAAACGTTTTGTTGTAGCTTAGACAAATTTGAAATAACTTAAATGCTTTGAATACGTAGATCATAAAACAGGGACAAAATAGCATCAGTTCTTAAGAACGGCTGACTCTTAGGTCGAGAAACACCGGTCAACGACCCATTTGGCAAATCGCTCATAATTTGCCCAAAAGATACCCTTAGATGACCTTATTCTAAAAATCATATTTAAAGATTCCAGCGATTTTTTTTATTGTTTAGAAATTCGCGAAAATTTGACAGCGCGGTCGAAGTGCGGTTTTTCGTGTAATAAAATGACCGAAATAAGGTGCGAGGACGAAGTGCTGCTGTAGTCTTAAAATAAACTCAATTTTCTCCAGACTTTACACAAATGTGGAACAACCACTGTAATTCATTCTCCGTGTTGAACTTATCTCAGAGATGTTGATACAGTGGTTTTCCAAACCATTTAAAAACACCTACGGAGCGTGTTCAAAATGGCGGCAAAATATAGCCTTACAGCCTTACAGTAACATTATTGAACATATACCATGCCAAGTTTCATGCTCGAACTCGCAGTATTTCCCTTTGAGAAAAACGAAAATCTGTGCCAATGTGTTGTGCGCAAATAACTCAATATACTTTTAACAAATCAGTTTCAATAGCGAAAATAAAAAGCTATCATTAATTAAAATCCCGTCAATTCATTGCCAACATCGAAACATAATGCCCACTATATAAAAACTGTTTTAAGACGTTTTCGAAACACTGAGCTAGCTTTACTTTGGTTAATTTCCTGTCCGCCATCACGTCTAGTTTCTCATCGCGTGGTATTCCTTTATTCCATACGCTTTGAATGGTTGCTGTCAATAAAACTTAAACGCAAGAGATTTAATGGAACCTTAATGATTTCGATTCATCAAACGCTTTGACTTCGTTAAGACACAATAATAGGTCAACTTAGAAATTCCGCATATTATATAAGTTATGTACCGGTCAATTCCAAAACCGCCCATGCCTACCCGGGCAAACCCCGGGGCATTTGACTTTTTTGAAAAATTTTGGTCAAATTCCCCACTATGTTGCCAGTTAAGACGGTCAAATGCCCCACCCCTTAGAGCCTCAAGAGGGTGAAATCCCCCACCCTCCAGGCATGTTAAAGCAACTGCGGAAACAAGTTCTGCAAAATTTTCAGCCAATACGAATTTCTTGTTCAGCCTGTCTTCGCTCCACACTTTAAACAAAGGCATATTCCACGATATAACTATATAAAACGACAACAACAGAAAAATCCGCGTGGAATCGACAAGAGCAATGACCCGTGAACGCGGCTCACGTGCTGAATGAAAGAATTGCGAAATCCTTTTGCTTCCGACCGCTGACAGATGTTTTGACACGAAAGTCAAATGCCCCACCGGGCAGGCCTCATTTTGGGTCAAATTCTGCACTGTAAAGAAAATATTAATATGACGAATTTAATCCGAAAATGTTAAGGAAACATACCTAAACGCCATCCGTTCCCCTGAATACCGCTCAACATTGCCTTAAAGAGCCCAAGCTTTCTGCTATGAGAATCAGGGGTTACATTTTTTATAATAACGGCAATCGTGCTGGTCCGTGCTGCGTGGCTCATATTCGAGACTTAGTAAAAGTGTCACACAACTGTACGACCACCCCAGTCACGCTTTCACTTCTCTTGTGCAAATGTTCATTCTGCAATTTATGTCAACAGATTAAAGGGTTAAAGTAGTATTAATAAATTGAAATGCGCTTTTTACAGTTGCCTTTTCCTTGAGCAATTATGTCTTGTTCTTAAATAGCTCTTAGTTGTAGCTACAGTCGGAGGCCTGGCCTGCGTTCGAAAGTTGGAGAACGCTATCCACAGGATAAGTCACTATCCAGTGAATAGCGGGGTTTGTTTTGTTAGCATTTATCCACTGGCTGGATAGCGATATATCCGGTGGATGGCGTTATCCAGCGTTTGAAAAACCGGGGCCTGGTTGTAACGCCGCGGTTAACCGTATTTGATTCGACACATACTGGAAAGACACACACCTGGAAGGGTGTGGCCGAAAATCACGAGTCAAGTTAGTCAACTAGCAAAGATTTACAGAAGAGCGATGGTGCGCCACTAGTGGAGGGATTGCAGATTGTCTTCACGCTTTATCCTAACAGACCTCTGTGTTATTCTAATGAACTGCAGTTACAATGATATTATATAGCTTTATGAACGTGTTAGTAGTCAAGGGTTTCTTTTGCAGTTCAGTCAGGCATCGCTTTTTCTTTATTTCTCTGTTCTCTGAAGGAGACTTAAGGTTATTTTCTAAAAACGTAGGAACACTGCGATCTCAACATCAGTGCCATTTTCAACAGGTGTGACCGAGGAAGCCTCTGCTCACGAATGCAGCAAGGCAGCTGCATTCGTGTATTTTATAGGCTTTCTACTTTGATGAGGTTCTGAATTAAAATGTACTCAGTCGGTAGAGAGACATTCCCTTATGGACCAAAATGTGCTAGAAACCCTGCTCGGAGCAAGCATTGGCGCGTCACTTAAAACCAAAATAGGGTCACCAAAAAGCTTTGTCAGTGATAAACAGCAATCTTTTCTTATGGCAAAATTCCGCAAGGTCAAAAGACATGCCGAAACCTTAACGCCAAAATGATTGCGCGGGAAATGCACAGAGCCCGGGATCCTGATGATATGCGTCTCTGAATTCTTTACAGTCGCCTCGCAGGTTGCTAGTTTTTCTCTCGCTTAAGTGCCGCAGTGCACCCGCAGTTAGCCAAGGTGATCCTGAGGAGATGCATGTTCAGGCATCTGAAGAAGGCAGCAATTTTAGTCAGACAAAGGAAGCTGTAGAAATAATTCATCTCCAGCATCCTTTTGTACACGACCAGCTCGACCTCTGTGCCTTGGCGATGAAAGGTACGCTAAAGAACCTGAAACTGCATATGCTACAGTGAGGGTGCGATTACCTGAGACTAGATATACCTCTCCCACCGGAGCACTGAAAGGCTCCGGCCATACTCGGCGCTTCTGAAGAACATTACTAACAACTGCACTTGACGCAAGTATCTTAGGAACTGTCAGTGTTTGGCTTCCTCGGTGTTTAGCAAACATCTCTTAAGGAGGGTGAAGGGTCATGAAGAAACGTCATATTTCTGTAGAGAATTTTTGCATGAAACTTGGCAAGGTAAATGTTTAATGCTAATAGCTTAAGGCTGTAAAGTAAAATGATCGAAAAGTGAGGTACCAGATGCACTTTTATTCTGTTAAAAATGGCCTATATTTTGCCGCCATTTTGAACACGCGTCAAAGGTGCTTTTAAAATGATCCGGGAAATCACCATATTAACGTATCTGAGGTTAGTTTAAAACTAAAAATTAATGAGGATGGTTGTTCCACATTTGTGTGAAGTGTGAAGTCAATTGAACTCATTTTAAGACTTTAGCAGCGCTTCGTCCTCTCGCCTCATTTCGGCCATTTTATCAAACGAAAAACCGCACTTTGACCGCCCTTTCAAATTTTCGCGGATTTCTAAGATATAAAAATTCGCTGGAATTTTTAAATATGATTTTTAGAATTAAGTCACCTAAGGGTACCTTTGGGCAAAATATGAGCGATTTGCCAAATGGATCGTTGACCGGTGTTTCTCGATCCTAAGGGTCAGCCATTCTTAATGTCGCATCGTGTGCGGTTCTCTTGCAAACTGTTTGCAAAAACATAGAAATATAAAAAAAGAAACATTCCGCTTGCTCTGCACCAGCTTACGTACCACCCCTTCAACATCTGTCCAATGTAACTGAAGGGCGTGATCCCGCTTCAGGTCCACGCAATATGTCCCTTACTTATTGCCGGCCTCTGTAACTTCTGGCGCGTGTTGCCTACCCATCAAGAGGGGGTGTTCTCGTTGCCGTTGTTTTTATGACTTGAATAACCTTCTTAATATCTGTCGAGGTCGCATGTTAATTGTGCTATTTCTGTTGACTGGCGGATATTGGGTGATTTAAAAATGTTACTTTTTTGAATAAAATAAAGAAAGTTTATTCACCTTGCCTGGTTTTTGTTGTCCATTTTGCCTATTTCGTCGTTTTTGGGGGGTTTTCAGGTGTTTGGCGCAGCTTTCTATAGACGAAGTCAAGGCTGGACACTGCTGTTTCGAGAGACCTGGACCGCGAGGCCGTTTTCTCGCCGAAATTCTTATCCGCTGCTCGATTTTTCCCTCCAACGCAACGAAGGCTAGTCCATTGGTCGCCTTTTCCGGTCGGCTTGGAAAAATCTTCAAACTTTCCGCTCCAATTCAAACGATTTTTGCTTCACTGCTGGAGCTTCCAACTTTCCGACGCACCTTGTGACCATCCAACATACTACGGCACAGCTTGAAACAATGTTAGCGACCGCTCCTGCGTGACAAATGCGACAACTCTCCAAAACGACAAAATAGGCCCAATGGACAACGGAAACTAAGCAAGGCGAGTCCATTTACTTAATTTCATTCCAAAAAAAGTAACATTTTATTTCATTGCGCGATTTTATCCGTCGTTATTTTAAATTCCATATAATGCCTTGTAGAGCGCTCAAACTCTCAACTGCCAAATGTGTCACACAACATCGCGCACTAAAGTCAGTCACGTCTCACTCGATAAGCGTACATAAATCATTAATATTTGATCGATTCCTCGAATCGTGAGTTTGGGACGCCTGTGTTGTAACAACTATACAAAAACAACACCAATTGCAACAACAACAAACTGTAGCTGTTGTTGTTGTTTTAGTTTTCTCAAAGCAATTCGGGTAAATTGCTGCACGATTGGACAAGCAAGGTGTTACCTCAAGTTCACAATAATCACTGTAATGCGTACATCTTGGAGGTCCTTAAAGGAGTTGTCTATCTGAAGTAAAATAATGTACAACGGGAGTATAATTAAACAAAAGTCATAGTTGTTGCGCTGCGAGGGATAGACATCAGTAAAGTATATCTAACATAGTTTTCGACGATGACTTGTGTGAACGAGAAACGTTTGAGAAAGACGTATGAACAAAAGGACTTTTGCATGGGATGATGGACTTCTGGCTGTCTATCGTTTGAACCATTAAGCATGTCATTCAGCTAGTAGCTTTTTGAAACGGATGGAGGCCTAAGTTAGGTTTATATCAGTCGAAGCATCTTCCACAGCTGGTATAGAAATTGTCGATAGCGTCCACACATGCAGAACCAGGCACAATCTCTTAGCAAAAGCAATCAATAAATTTAAACTCTCCTGCTATTCTCAAATAATTCTTATCTTCAAAGTCTTTTTGTTGATTGCACGGCTGCATGTAACAGACTGCTAAATTTGCACTTTTCGGGGTGCTTAGCAATTATGTGTACAGAACACTTAAAATATCTTGAACGAAATGATCTCACCATCTCTCTGTATCAGCAAGCTGCTACAGTCCTGCATGCGTTAAACACCCAATGTAATGTGCTCGCCTTAAAATTTTTGCAAAGATATTATCTCCAGGTCGATTAATTTCCTCTTCTTACCTCAAATTTTAAATGCGGCTTAAGGAAATCATTCAGAGATCCATTCTGGAAATGTTCTTGAAGAGCTTTGGTCGAGGTAAACGCAAACTCTATTTCAAATTCTACAGTCCCGTAAGCTGCGAAGAAAGAACACAACAACAAACGTAACGAGAAACGTTGTTAGGGAAGTGCCTATGATTGAATTTCTTTGAAAATAAACTACTGCAGGAAGTTACGTTTGAATCGGCTAATGAGAAACGAGGCTATAATGATGATGATTTGGAAACATAACAGCCCCAGAAAGCGTTGAATTTTATTTTGTTATTTATTATTATCATCATTTTGGGAGGCGCGGTGGCCTCATGGTTAATGCGCTCGTCTCCGGATCGAGCGGTCTGGGTTCAAGCCCTGGCTGGGGACATTGTGTTGTGTTCTTGGACAAGACACTTTACTCTCACAGTGCCTCTCTCCACCCAGGTGTATAAATGGATGCCGTGACCCTGCGATGGACTAACATCCCATCCAGGGTGGAGTAGCAATAGTCCTAGGGTCGCTTCATGCAACAAAAACCAGGATAAGTCGATCGGCCTGATAGGCCACTAAGACTTACCATCATCATTATTCTAATCTCCTTACCCTTGACCAATGGCGGTACATTGCGGTGGGGCAAAAGGTCTGAATATATAGGGGGTTAATTACGCATGTCAAGAGAGGATGAGGAGTAAGATAGTTAACCCCCATAAAGCCCTTGTTCCCAACGTAATCTCTCTTTAGTTGTTTTCAGATCACTCTTAGTTAGAGAACTGGGTCTACAATGAGCGACAAAAGTAGTTGAGACACTTTAAAAATAAGACGATTTTCGATACTTAAGAATTTGTTGTATTTCATTTGCATGTAGGCCCTGGCCCCCCAATTCAATGTTGTGTAGGCGCTGTGGTCTGTGCAGTCAAAGAAATAGAAAAATCAACATTGTTTTGGGGGAAAGGGGGGGGAAATGTTTCCAAGACGCAGAAAATCGAATTTTACTGCCAAGTGTCTCAACACTTTTGTCGCTCATTGTAGAAATACACACATGGACAGTCTAAACACACGCATATTCATCCTCCACAAAAACATTATAATATTGAGAAAGATACCCATAGGAATATTCGACTGAGTTTCACCTAGTTCAAAAAGATCCCCCGTGTCGGGAAAAATACTTCAAAGATAACCAACACAGTACACTCCGTTTGACTTTAAAAATATGCTCAAATATTTGTCCTTGGACATTATCTATTCCTCGAAGCTCGCATTTGCCATTGAACTTCTAGATCTGTTCCCTTCTCGGAAGAGATTATGTCCGCGGATAAATATCTGAGCTTAAAGTCCATCAAATATTTTTGCTTATGCGTGATTGGTCTAAACGTGTCACAGAACCGAATATCCCCGACTAAAACTGGGGAATATCTGAGTGACATTCCCCAATTCTCACTTGAAAACCGCGCGTGTTACGAAAAATGTTTGAAGGATAAACAACACAATAGCCTCCATTTAGTACGAAGATATGTCCACATATTTGTTCTTGGACATTATCTACCCCTCGAAGCTCACAGTGTCCGTCGAGCTACGCTCTCGGGAAAGCTGTTCGCTTCTCGGAATAGACAGTCTCCACGGATAAATATGCGCGCGTATTTACACGCCAAATGGAGGCTATTGTTTATATATTTTCGCGCCAAAAGGTTTGGCTATGTTAATTGAACTCTCTAACTCGCCATCTTGTCTTGCACATGTACAACGCAAAGTGAACACCAGCCATACCTTCGACCACTGTCAAGTCGATCTCACCCTTAGCAATTCCCAGCCGATTAATCACTGTACATTGATAATGTCCTTGACTATCTGGATAATCAACTTCAGAAATAGACAGGGTTCCGTTCTCAGAGACCTTAAGAACTTGCTGGGTTATTTCAGCACCAACACTGGTTGTTAGAGTTATGGATGTCCCTTGTGTGATATTTGTTGGTTTCTTAGAGTGAGTGACGGTCCAGTAAACAGATGGCGCAGGAAATCCTGAGTGGCTACACGGCAGAAAGGCAGGGTTGGTGGACAATACGTAAATCTTCTGTGACTCAACCTCAATGGATGGTGAAACTGAGGAGGAAATAACACAGAAGTTAAAAAAGGGAAAACACTCCGACCGAAACTAACGGCCACCTCTTTAATTCAGCCACATTTGTTCGTTCCTCGTTCTCGTTGCTCTTTGTTTAAAGTGCTACAAACCCCTAATTTATTTTTCCTTTCTATACATCTCCTTATTTCACTGATCACCAATGCGAAAAAAAAATATCGTTGAAGCTATTTTCCTTAATCTCCTATGAATTTTTAAAGTCCGTAAAATTAGCTCTTTCGCGGTCCATGACCAAGCAATGGCAAATAATGGGGCGAGTTGGCCTTTGACGAAATCGAATGACAGCGATGTTTTGCTTAAGAATGCATGCGAACATGAAATAGTGTGATTCAAAATCTTTGCAGAATGCAAGGAAGATGTGTTTTTGGAGGTGTTCACAGTAAAGCATGCTTAAGGAGAGGGCAATCGTCCTCATCCATTGCTTATATCCCAGTGACACTCGTCCAGAAGCGAGAAAAAGCCGAAAGCCTTGTGGAGACTGGCGCGAAGTCGGCCATCAGGCAGTTCTTCGATCTCGGGTTTGTCCCAACTGTAAAAACCTAGGACTTTCATAGCCTGTACATTCTTCCCAGCTTCTAATGCGAGGCTCGATATTTTCAAGGAAGATAAGACACGGATGGTTGAAAAAAGCTGGGAGTCACCCGACTATTTAATTCAAATGAGCCCTGGCTGTCCTAGTAGATCAAATTAATGGCAACTACTGTAGGTGAGACAATTATACGGCTAATTATACGCGTCGAATTTTCTTTGTCCTAGAAATATAGAGCTTTCTAAACGAATAATCAACGACATGTTCATCGTACAACGAGGCGATTACGATTAGTGAGGCTTCGAAATGCAGAACTAGTTATGCATTTGCGGATTTCACATACAACCACACGCACGAGGCCAACAATCGCCGGTTAAGTTGCTCATTTGCATACACAATTGTTTTGTTCTTTGAGCAACGAAACATATCTCAGTTACAAAGTTAAAACGAATCAAGCATTGATAGGTTTACGAGGAAAGTAAAGCAAACCATTCAGATTCGACTTTACCAACAGAGATTCTAGCGTTGAAAGTAATCTAAAGAGAATAAACACGGGAGGGAAAGGAACTTTTTTTGCAGGAAACGCAACAGTCAAGTCATTAGCGTACGAAAATAAAAGACTTTTAAAACAAAAGAAGGAGTGAAGGAGAAATGTATTTATTTAACTCACACCACACTGAACCTCTTTTTATAGATCATGTCGAAGGATTTTTAATTACTAGTACAAAAAATGCAAATTTATGTAACTCGCAATCAATGTTTATGTTCGTACACACTAATTGACTTTGTATCGCGACATTCACTGTTTACAAACAAGTCTTTTGAAGTTTAAATTTTGCCAAATCCCAGAAGGAAAGAATCCTTGGTTTCGACAGCCAATAAACCTCTGCGTCTCGTTGACTATCTGCTTGTAGTAATACTCGGGCTCGTAGTCTAATTGTTAATGAGTATATACCACACAAGTGAATAGTACTTTTCGCGCGCGCTGATTGGCTAGCTCGGTAGTGATTAGCCAAGCGCTATTCACCTCCACTTCGGTGAATAATTGTTAAATGCGTGGTAGCCGTGCTAATCGTAGCTAGACTCTGAATTGTATTGCTAGAAGATAAAGTTCTTTCATTTAAAAGTCATATCTATTTTTGATAAAATACCAACGCAAAAATACCCCAAATATGATTTCACAACGCTCGTACCCAAGTCAAACGTCTCTTGCGCGTTTTGAGGGTAATTACTTGGTGTAGGCACTACTTGCCATATTTGGTAACTACCCGGACCATTACTGAATGTCAATTTTGCTTTCCGTTAGTTTCACTGCAGTCTGCTTGCGGTTAGCTTTCATTTTTTATGTTAGGGTAATTCTATATAAATTTATAGTACTGGGGCGGGTTGTTCGAATTAACAAATAGATTCTATGTTGCCGTGCGTCTGTTCAGTAATAGATCACAGATGACGTCAAAAGGTGATAAGAACAAAAAAGTGGCACGAGGCGATAGTGTCTCCTGTGATTTATTACTGAACAGACGAGCGGCAACATGGAATCTAACTGTATTATATAATAACAAAACAAATTACTACACATAAAGCTTTTGTTTTTTTCAAAATACTTCAACATAACGCCGCGAAGCCAGGCCTTTGCTCCGCCTTTGCCCACTGTGGCGAAGACGAAAAAACGCCATTTGACGTAATCTGTTATCTGTACAAAATGAAGCAATTTCATTGGCTACAATGCGTAGCAAAGAATTCTGATTGGTCGAGAAAAATCACGCCACGGTCAAACCTGACTCGAGCGTCGCTCCTCGTGGAATGAAAACTTGAAGAAAATGCTCGAAAAATCAAGTCACTTTTTGTCATCGAAGCAGCCCTGTGAGCCCAAAAGCTTGGACGTTGCCTTGAAAATTGCAGGAGTTGAAAAAATAGCCTCGGAAAACTTGTGGTTGCGGTCAACCTAGAGGCCATTTTCTTTCGAGGTTTGAATGAAAGGAGCGTAAATGACGGTGGAGATTTTTGTCTTATGTGGTTGGTGATTCTCAACTGAATCAGTTTGATATAGTGTCGGAGACACATTTGAGCTACGATACTGTTGGCCGTGAGCTGTGTTAGCTACACTTAGCTCGCTGCTGTGCCGTGAAACGGACAGGAACATTGGCATCGGAAAGCAAGGTTATGTGTTTATTTTATCTGATTTGAAGAAGTGATGTTTTGATGTTTCATTCCTGACATCAATTAGTGTGTTAACAGTTATTTTGACTCTGGAAAAGGTTGAATTTTTTAAATAAATTAATCACAAAAACATTTCGTTTATTGGGTTTGTTAAATTCGAGATAAAGCAATGGTTCTTGGCTTACCAAGTCCAATTTTGTGCCTGGTTTAGTCTCGCTCGAATGCCGACTGAGACTGCTGGAAAATTTTTGTCTGGATTATTTTCTAAAAGAAACGGCTTTATCTTTCTTCTTCCTGCTTCTCGAACCTGATCAATGCCTCGGCAAGGCACTTTTGTACCTTATCTTTTGCCCAGTCACGTAAAATATTGTCTTAATTGTCAAAATTTTCCGCCATTTTAAAACAGCTTAGGCAAAAGCTTTGTAATGTTGACGTCAATCGTGTATCTGTCCTCTAATAGATCATAGGCGAGAACCAATCAAAATGCGAGAATAACTTGGGTTATTATATAAAGCCGGTAAACGTTAACCCACGATTAAAAGTTAACTGCAGCATCTAACTGCAGCATTTTCTTGTTTAAAAGTGTTTTTCGCCTCTAACGTTTGGTGTAGTTTGAGATTACTACAGCTCAAAATTGAAGGGCAAACAATATAAACAGAACATCTCATCAAAAACGTAGAAAAACTGAAATCAAAATTCTCGCCAACTCTGGATTAGCTTTATCGGGCTTTGAACAACCCGGGCCTGTACATTCGAGAATAAGTACCCGGACGATTGCGGGAGTGCTTACACCAAGTAGTTACCGCTCACATGTCCTTCGATGACGTTACAAGACGCCCGACCCAGATCCCAACATGGGAACAAAAATTACCACTTTAAACGCCTGCAGAATCGCGGGGATTTTATCAATCGAGATAATTTTTTTTCACTGAAATAATAGGGAAAACTAGTAGAGTTCATTAATTAAAGGAAAGAAAATGGGGGGGTCAGTTGCACTTCAACATTCCAAGAATGTCCACCTTTTCAAAATTGAGAGGTTCACCGTAACACGCACAAACGTACAAAAATACACTAGTAATAGTTATCACTAAAGCTGCCCCCGCTTTCTTTTATTTCTGCTGATTGAAAACAATAATATTGAACGTTATTGTATGAACTAAAATTTTCTATATTTTTTTGTAAACTATTTCTATTTATATAATAACCCAAGTTATTCTCTTTACCGGATGTGATATTAGCGTTGTTAGTTGTTAGGTTTTATTAGTTATTAGGTGGAATACCTGTAAACTAGCTCTCAAGCTAAGTGTATTTCCACGTTAAATAAAGTATGTATGTAAAGTATGTATGTATGTATTTTGATTGGTTCTC